>JABMCL010003296.1:392500-400000 GCA_018857735.1 Alviniconcha marisindica | reverse complement strand
GATCTGTGTCGTTATTGTGAATTTGTTCTGTCGTGTCGGGCTATTTTGACCCTCTAGGACGGTTGGGTGGGGGTAGGGGTAGGTAGCGCCTCTGGCATGTCTCTCTAGGTGGGTGTAGGGGTCGATAGGGCCTCTGCCATGTTTCTCTAGGACGGTTGGGTGGGGGTAGGGGTAGGTAGCGCCTCTGCCATGTTTCTCTAGGACGGTTGGGTGGGGGTAGGGGTAGGTAGCGCCTCTGCCATGTTTCTCTAGGACGGTTGGGTGGGTGTAGGGGTCGATAGGGCCTCTGGCATGTTTCTCTAGGACGGTTGGTTGGGGGTAGGGGTAGGTAGTGCCTCTGGCATGTCTCTCTAGGACGGTTGGGTGGGGGTAGGGGTAGGTAGTGCCTCTGGCATGTCTGTAGGACGGTTGGGTGGATGTAAGGGTAGGTAGGGCCTCTGGCATATCTGTAGGACGGTTGGGTGGATGTAAGGGTAGGTAGGGCCTCTGGCATGTCTCTCTAGGACGGTTGGGTGGGTGTAGGGGTAGGTAGGGCCTCTCGCATGCGTCTCTGGAATCTCTTATGTCTTGGTTCTGGTGCTGCTGGTCAGTGTTTCGTGTTTATGTATAGCACGTCGCGCGTTGTTGATGTGAGGATTCTTTACAGAATCGGTTCATCAACTCATTGTGGACGGACGTGTCGTGTCATGTCGCTGGTTGTATCGCCAGGACTATACTACTGTCCTAGGTATAGTAACTGACACGGAAACTAAACTGTGACGCTGCATGCAGCAGCAACACAACAGTTCAGGCCTCATTACGAACGACTTGCAATGTGAACATACGAGGAAATGATCCAGTATTGCGTTTTTTGTTTTTGAGGAATCTATTTTGGTTTGTGTGGCATGCCAGTGTGTGTGTGTGTACGTGTGTGTGCGCGCGCGTGTGGGTGTGCTTATGTGTGTGTGCGTACGCGCGCGTGTGTGTGAACGAGACAGAGTTTGTGTGCGTGCGTGTGTGTGTGTGTGTGTGGAGGTTTTGAAGTGTGTGTTCTGTCACACCGTTCTCGTCATACTTCTACCATGTTCCCTCTGGTTGTAGAACTGGCATTTTTCAGGGCAGCGTAGACAGGTGTGTGTGTGGTTGGGCGTGGGTGGGTGCGTGCGCGTGTGCATGTACACGCACAAATTGTGACGGCCGTTTTGAGACAGTCCCGTCACTTCGTCAGTGAGGACCGTTCCGCGTGACTTGTCACGTGACGCTTTGCCGGCTTCGCGCCCTACTCTGCACTGCGGGGTGCAAGGACTGACTAGACAGCAAACGCATCGAAAGAGAACACTCAGGGCTGTAGCACAGCTTGTTTTTTGTGCCCCAGTTTCGGTAGTAGGGTTCCGGGCGGGGTGGGGTGGGGTGGGGTGGGGTGGTAGCGCCCCTTTATGGTTGTTGTTGTTTGCTGGCCTACTGAAATCAGCACCCCAACGGTTAGATTCCCCCTCACCTGCTTCGGCTGTGAATTGAATCTTGCAAACACCTCCACGCATGTCACCGACAGTCTTTGGATTACCTTCCCAGTGCCGGGACTGCGGCCTTGGCCAGGGCTTGTTTCTCCGTCTGACTTCGCCTGCGGGTCTGTTTACGTTGACTAGCGACTGCACTGACAAGGTACGGTCACTTATTGAACATGATAGAGTTAGTCCTCCATCGGTACAAAGCTTAGGACGGTCTGTTTAACGGTTCATAGGATGAGAGAAGAAACATCCGTATGCACTGTTGATATAACCTAGGCTTTTGAGGGTTCGTTTTAAGCCTTTTTAAAGGACCCGTGTTACTGCTGTGTGTAATCACTTCCATTATCCGCCAGTAACGAAACAAAGTTTGAAAAATGAACACAACAAATCAAGGGAACATCATTTTAAAAGAAAATCCTTCATTTGAACTTTTTATTTCAAGCTCTTCCGGTTGGACAAAGCTGCTTTTGAGAAAGCTACATCTTTCGAGGAGGGTCCATCTTTTGAGAAGGTTTTTTTTTCAGAAGGCTGCAGCTTTTGAGAAGACTGTCTATTGAGAAGATTACACCTTTTGAGAAAGCTACATCTTTTGAGAATGCTGCATCTTTTGAGAACGGTACATCTTTTGTGAAAGGCTCTTTTCCGAAGGCTACATCTTTTGAGAAGACTATCTGTTGAGATTACATCTTTTGAGAATGCTACATCTTTTGAGAAGGCTGTATCTTTTGAGAAGGCTACATCTTTTGAGAAGGATGTATCTTTGAGAAGGCTACATCTTTTGAGAAGGCTACATCTTTTGAGAAGGTTACATCTTTTAGAAGGCTGTATCTTTGAGAAGGCTACATCTTTTGAGAAGGATGTATCTTTGAGAAGGCTACATCTTTTGAGAAGGCTACATCTTTTGAGAAGGTTACATCTTTTAGAAGGCTGTATCTTTGAGAAGGCTACATCTTTTGAGAAGGCTGTATCTTTGAGAATGCTACATCTTTTTAGAAGGCTATATATTTGAGAAGGCTGTATCTTTGAGAATGCTACATCTTTTGAGAAGACTATCTTTTGAGAAGGCTACATCTTTTGGGAAGGTTACGTCTTTTGAGAAGGCTGTATCTTTGAGAAGGCTACATCTTTTGAGAACTCTACATCTTTTGAGAAGGCTGTATCTTTGAAAAGGCGACATTTTTTTTAGAAGGCTGTATCTTTGAGAAGGCTACATCTTTTGAGAAGGCTGTATCTTTGAGAAGGGTACGTCTTTTTTTGAGAAGGCTATCGTTTGAGAAGGCTACATCTTTTCAGAAGGCTGCATCTTTTATGAGAAGGCATGTCTTTACGAGCGTGAGTTTTCACTCTGCTTGGTTCTTTGGCTCGGATAGAATGAAGGGTGTGTATGTGTGTGTGTTGAGGGGGGGGGGAGGGTTATGGCTGTGCTGATTATTCACCTCGTCTCTGCCTTTGCGTGTAACAAGGCATTTGGCGACTCGGCGTTGGCCTTTACGTTCGGAGCGCTGGAGTAGACTTAACAAAGGGAGTTAATGGCGATCGACTGATGTCACACGTATGCAAACCGGGGACACAGACCCTGCAACAAATCTGTGACTTGGCGTAAATGGCAAGTAAATTGAAGGTATATGACCGAATCCCCCTCTCCTCCCTCCGAAGTGGACGTTGGCCTTACCGCACTGTCTTGTCTTAATGCGTGGCAGCTGAACATCAGGCAGGGTAGGCGGTCCTGGTCTACGTCTGGATTGGCTTGTTTGCGTCTGTCACTAGTCCGTACAATTTCACTAAGCGATCGTTTCAGGGATGCCAACTGTAACACACACACACACACACACACACACACACACACACACACACACACACACACACACACACACACGCGCCAACATTAGAAGCAGCCCGGCTCGTGTCAAGGGCCTGTGGTCACGTGACCGGTACTGGCACTTGAAACCCGCCTGGTGACGTCAGAGCGGGTCACCCAGCTGAGCTGGGCTCAGAGGGGTCACCACAGGTCAGTTCCTGTCTGACTGAGGACCGTGCAATCAGACACGCATGCCACCAACCTAACAGTGGCGGTCTCTTCGTGCTCACTGACGCCGATGGCACCGACACAACAATGCTGCTATCTTCGTAGTCAGGCTGAGGAACTCTTCCCGTCTCCCGCCAACCTCTCTGCTCACTGTCGGCTTTGTATGTGCATGATCACTGTGTGTGTGTGTGTGTGTGTGTGTGTGTGTGTGTGTGTGTGTGTTTTTGTGGTGAATGTGAGTGGGGTTGTGTGCGTGCGTTGTGTGTGTGTGTGTGTGTGTGTGTGTGTGTGTGTGTGTGTGTGTGTGTGTTGTGTGTGTGTGGGGTGTGTGTGTAGTATAGTGTAGTGTAGTGTGTGTGTGTGTGTGTGTGTGTGTGTGTTGTGTGTGTGTGTAGAGTGTTGGGTGTGTGTGTGTGTGTGTGTGTGTGTAGTGTAGTGTGTGTGTAGTGTAGTGTTTGGGGTATGTTCTTCTTCTCCCCCCCTCCCTCCCCCCCCCCCCCCCCCCCGCGCCCCCCGTATTTTGAGTCTGTGTCACTGTGTGCTTGAGTTTCCTCTGCATGTGTGTTGTGTTTAAATATCCTATGTGTACGTGCGTTCGTGTGTGTGTGTGTGTGTGTGTGTGCGTGTGTGTGTGTGACAGAGAGAGAGAGAGAGAGAGAGAGAGAGGAGGTTTGTTGTCTAGTGTCTCTCTCTCTCCCCTGTCTCTGTCTGTCTGTCTTCGTCTCTGTCTGTCTGTCTGTCGTCTGTCTGTCTGTCTGTCGGGTCTGTCTGCGTCTGTCTTCTGTCTCTCTCTCTCTCTCTCTCTCTTTTCCCCCTCTCTCTCTCTCTCTCTCTCTCTCTCTCTCTCTCTTCGTGTGTGTGTGTGTGTGGTGTGTGTGTGTGTGTTGTGTGTGTGTGTGTGTGTGTGTGGTGCGTGCGTGCTGCGTGCGTGCGTGCGTGCGTGCGTGCATGTGTGTGTGTGTGTGTGTGTGACCAGGTCTGCTGTCCGCAGTGCGGAGGCGACCATTCCGTGGTGCCCCAAGACCGACTGTTCAGTCCGTGTCGCTACCACGTGCAGGACAATGTGCTGGCTGCCACAGAAAGCCGACACCGCTCAACCCAACCCAACGTACTCAGTCGGCAATAATGCGGGATCGTCTCCGGATGGTAGCGGCCTAAACATCGGAGCCAAATAGTATAGTGGGAGGCCAAAACGACAGTGTCGTGTTGGGGTCGAACACCTTCTACAGCACCCCGCCCCGCCCTCACTATGAAAACCAGTTCATGGCCGCGTTTTTGTCAAGTAGTCGTTGTGTCACGAGGGTCTGTGGCGGGACCCACACCAACGCAGGAGATGGTTGGTGTTTTTACCCTCAGTTAGCCCAACGGGCTAGTGGATATGAACACCCGCTAGCCTTTAGGAAATATTCCTACCCCGTGAGTCCCCCCCCCCCCCCCCCCCCTCCTCCTCCCCCACCTGTTCATTTCAGAAAAATCCACTTCACACTCGGCTTCATTTTGACAGTTTTAGCCAAGTTAAAACGGTGACGACGATGCATTGCAGACGACACTGCTTCCGTTTCGTCAGTGACGTTAAGAAGCTGGGTAAATTCCCAGAACTCCGCCTCACGCAGAAGGCAGCAGTCGGACTGGCCAGACGGGCTGTTGGGTCGATCCTGTAAGTGAACATGGTGCTTAGCGTCCACAGAAACCATAAGGCTTATTAGGGACGGGGAGAAGGGGGGGAAGGGGGTATGGAGGGGGAGGGGGGGGGGGAGATTATATGCCTATCGCTACACTGTCACCACCAGAATGACTTATGCATTAAGGTGGGCAGCGATGAGAGCCATGTTAATGTTTCAGTAGGAAGTGACGGACGAAGTCACAAGACAGTGCCCACAAACCACAACTTCTGCAGAGAAAGGAGAGCCGAAGCGGTATCGAACCGAGGTCCTTCCGCTTACCAGCCTAACGCCTTACCGCTAGGCCAAACCGGCTCACTAGGTCGATTTTGCCTCGCCTGGAGGTTTTTCTAGCCGTCCCAGGCCACTTGTGTAAAACACCAATTTACGTACTTCCTTACCCAGGCCACTTGTGTAAAACACCAGTTTACTTCCTTACCCTGGCCACTTGTGTAAAACACCAATTTACTTACTTACCCAGGCCACTTGTGTAAAACACCAATTTACTTACTTACCCAGGCCACTTGTGTAAAACACCAGTTTACACTTACTTACTTACTTACTTACTCTACTTACTTACTTACTTACTTCTTACTTACCCTTTCTTACTTACTTACCCAGGCCCTTGTGTTAAACACCAGTTTTTCTTACTTACTTACCCAGGCCATTGTGTAAAACACCATGTTTTACTTATACTTACTTTACTTACTTTTCTTACTTACTTACCCAGGCCACTTGTGTAAAACACCAGTTTACTTACTTACTTACTTACCCAGGCCACTTGTGTAAAACACCAATTTACTTACTTACCCAGGCCACTTGTGTAAAACACCAATTTACTTACTTACCTAGGCCACTTGTGTAAAACACCAGCTTACTTACTTACTTACTTACTTACTTACTTACTTACCCAGGCCACTTGTGTGAAACACCAGTTTACTTACTTACCCAGGCCACTTGTGTAAAACACCAGTTTACTTACTTACTTACCCAGGCCACTTGTGTAAAACACCAATTTACTTACTTACTTACTTACTTACTTACTTACTTACTTACTTACTTACTTACTTACCCAGGCCACTTGTGTAAAACACCAGTTTACTTACTTACTTACCCAGGCCCCTTGTGTAAAACACCAGTTTACTTACTTACCCCACTTGTTAAAACACCAGTTTTACTTACTTACTTACCCAGGCCACTTGTGTAAAACCCAATTTACTTACTTACCCAGGCCACTTGTGTAAAACACCAATTTACTTACTTACTTACCCAGGCCACTTGTGTAAAACACCAATTTACTTACTTACTTACTTACCCAGGCCACTTGTGTAAAACACCAGTTTACTTACTTACCCAGGCCGCTTGTGTAAAACACCAGTTTACTTACTTACTTACTTACCAGGCCACTTGTGTAAAACACCAGTTTACTTACTTACTTACTTACTTACTTACTTACTTACTTACTTACTTACTTACTTACTTACTTACTTACTTACCCAGGCCACTTGTGTAAAACACCAATTTACTTACTTACCCAGGCTACTTGTGTAAAACACCAGTTTACTTACTTACTTACACAGGCCACTTGTGTAAAACACCAATTTACTTACTTACCCAGGCCACTTGTGTAAAACATCAGTTTACTTACTTACTTACCCAGGTTGCCAATTGTGTAAAAACACCAATTTACTTACTTACTTACCCCGGCCACTGTGTAAAACACCAGTTTACTTACTTACTTACCCAGGCCAATTGTGTAAAACACCAATTTACTTACTTACTTACCCAGGCCACTTGTGTAAAACACCAGTTTACTTACTTACTTACCCAGGCCACTGGTGTAAAACACCAATTTACTTACTTACTTACCCAGGCCACTTGTGTAAAACACCAGTTTACTTACTTACTTACTTACTTACTTACTTACTTACTTACTTACTTACTTACTTACTTAGTTCACTTGTGTAAAACACAGTTTACTTACTTACTTACTTACCCAGGCCACTTGTGTAAAACACCAGTTTACTTACTTACTTACCCAGGCCCCCGTTCGCCAGTTTCTTATTTTATTTTCCCGGCCACTTGGTTAAACACCATTTACTTACTTACTTCCCCCAGGCCACTTGTGAAAACACCAATTACTTACTTACCTAGGCCACTTGTTTTAAAACACTATTTACCTTACTTTATTTACCCAGGCCACTTGTGTAAAACACCAGTTTACTTACTCACTTACCCAGGCCACTTGTGTAAAACACCAGTTTACTTACTTACTTACCCAGGCCACTTGTGTAAAACACCAGTTTACTTACTTACTTACCCAGGC
>JABMCL010003296.1:185000-387500 GCA_018857735.1 Alviniconcha marisindica | reverse complement strand
CAATGAGAGCCATTTTAATGTTTCATTAATTGTGATGGACAAAGTCACAAGACAGTATCCACAGACCACAACTTTTGAAGAGAAAGGAGAGCCGAAGCGGATTCGAACCGAGGTCCTTGTGCTTACCAGCCTAACGCCTTACCGCTAGGCCAAACCGACTCACTTCAGTCTCACAAAGTACACGTCGTCAAATGTGAGGGAACCCAACGGTGGAAGTGTGTGATTTCAAAGCCGTCGTTATCGTTTGTGAACTGTCTGTCCTGCAATGGAACATAGGTCATTGTTCAGTCTAATATAACTCAATTATTTCAAATAATAAGTTTGTGAATTTTGAAAGGATTTTTCTGTACGAACCCTGTATTTGCCAAAAGACTTTCAATAAAAAGGCTGAAGAAGAATGGGTCGCTGAGCAAGTCGTCTTCAGGGTTTCAGGCGAGATCATGAGCAGGGAGGTGGAGCTGGACCTTCAAGTTAGCCCAGAAGAGATCATGAGCAGGGAGGTGGGGCTGGACCTTCAAGTTAGCCCAGAAGAGATCATGCGGAGTGGAGCTGGACCTTCAGTAGCAAATCATGAGCAGGAGGTGGGGCTGGACCCTCAAGTTAGCCCAGAAGAGATCATGAGCAGGGAGTGGAGCTGGACCCTCAAGTTAGCCCAGAAGAGATCATGAGCAGGGAGGTGGGGCTGGACCCTCAAGTTAGCCCAGAAGAGATCATGAGCAGGGAGGTGGAGCTGGACCTTCAAGTTAGCCCAGAAGAGATCAGAGCAGGGAGGTGGAGCTGGACCTTCAAGTTAGCCCAGAAGAGATCATGAGCAGGGAGGTGGAGCTGGACCTCAAGTTAGCCCAAGAGATCATAGCAGGAGGTGGAGCTGCCCTCAGTAGCCCAGAGAGATCAGAGCAGAGGTGGGCTGGACCCTCAAGTTAGCCCAGAAGAGATCATGAGCAGGGAGGTGGAGCTGGACCTTCAAGTTAGCCCAGAAAGTCACGAGCAGGAGGTGGAGCTGGACCTTCAAGTTAGCCCAGAGAGATCATGAGCAGGAGTGGAGCTGGACCTTAAGTTAGCCCAGAGAGATCACGAGCAGGGAGTGGAGCTGGACCTTCAAGTTGCCAGAAGAGATCATGAGCAGGGAGGTGGAGCTGGACCTTCAGTTAGCCCAGAGAGATCATGGCAGGAGGGGAGCTGGACCTTCAGTTAGCCCAGAAGAGATCTGACAGGGAGGTGGAGCTGGGCTGCGAAGTTGGACTTTTTTCGCTTCGGTTTTCCTCACAGCAGTGCAACGGAATTGTCCTTGTGACCTCTGCCCAGCACGGCAGTTGAAACAGCAATTGCGCGGTGCACAAGTCGCTGCGCAATGGTGAGGGACACCGCCTTAACACTTCCATTGCTCTGGCGGCTGTCCACGGTCTCTCCGGTCTTTTTCGGGCGGTATCCGGTCGAGCTTCACTCTCTACCCCCCCCCCCCACCCCCTCCACGTCCGTCCCTAATAAGTCCATCTCTTTGTGGACGTAAGCTAATGGTCCAAGTACCACAGTCACCACAGTCGCACACACGAGTCACATACCAACAGCACCCCCACACACACACAAACAAACACCACCATCCCTCACACATACACACAGTGAAAAGAAAGAAGCACGAGGCTGTGTCAAATATACTGGTTGCGGCAACAGCACAGTTGATGGACTGCGATCTTGGATTTGTTGTCCACAACTGTTCGTCCACCCTTTTTTGTAGTCCAGACCTTTACTGTTCAGGGCTAGCCTGCCTCTTTCTACCCAGTTCTTTGCTGTCGGCTCCTACTTCATTATTTCTTCGTCGTTGGCTACTCCTTTGGGCCTGCTCCTTTCGTCGCCTGTGGCATATTCCTCTGTAAATTGTTACCTATTTTTCCTTGTCTGTTCCTCTTTCTGTTAGTTGTTGACTGCTGTGGTCTAATGTCTGTCACCTTCTGTGTTGTTTACCGGGCAGCTTTGTCTTCCCCTCGTCAGCTCCCACCTGTTCCCGAGGTCACACCGTGCGGTTGGCGGCACGTTGTTTTGTGGTAGCGTTAAGAGACGTTAAGACACGCTACACGTTAAACGGTAAACACTAGACGTTAAAATCCCAGGGCTTTTTTTTCTTTCTTTTCCCCTTCTCACCTGTCTGTGCTTACTCTTATTTTGGTATCCGTTCGACCCCCGTGTTACCGCCGGTCATTCTGCCAAAAGTGCAGGTGGCAGGCTACAGCTAAACACGCATGCACCCTAGTCTATGTATGTTGGTTGGAATGAAGTGACGCTGTTGACTGGTGCATGGTTGTATGATGCACACAGAACGTGCGCCGAGACGGCAGCAGATTCACGTAACGCTGTAAGTACACCACTTCGGTGAATATTTCAAGAATGCGCTATAAAAGGCTAGTTAGTCACTCATTCTGAATCACGTAGCAGGTTTGGCCTAGCGGTAAGGCGTTAGGCTGGTAAGCGGAAGGACCTCGGTTCGCTACCGCTTCGGCTCTCCTTTCTCTTCAGAAAGGTTGTGGTTTGTGGACACTGTCCTGTGACTTTGTCCATCACTTCGTACTGAAACATTAAAATGGCTCTCATCGCTGCCCATCTTAATGCAGGAATCATTGTGGTGGTGACAGTGTAGCGATAGGTATATAATCTCCCTCTTCCCCCACCTCCATACCCCCTCCCCACCCCCTTCTCCACGTCCCTAATAAGCCTTATGGTTTCTGTGGACGTTAAGCACCATGTTTACTTACTTACTTATTAATTCTGAATCAGATTCCAGGCGAGATCAGGAGGAGGGAGGTGGTGCTGGACCCAAAAGTTAGCCCAGAAGAGGTCAAGAGCAGGGAGGTGGAGCTGGGCTTGAGAGTTGGACTTCTTTCGCTTCAGTTGTTTTCCAACGGCGGAGCTACGGACATTGTTTTTGTGACTCTGATCCGCATAGCAGTTGGGACAGCAATTGCGTGGTACGGTAGTCGCTGCGCAATGCTGGGCGGACACTGCCTTAACATCCTGTTGTTCTGGCGGCGGCCCACGGCAGCCTCGGTCTTCCGGGTTGGCACCTGATGATGATGATGATGTGGGGCTTCATGTCCTCGGATGTCGGGTTGATTGGCACCTGTTTCGAGATTTCACTCTTCTGTCCCCCGTTTTCCGCTCGTCCCCGTCCCTGACAGGCCCACTCGCCTCCGTGGGCGTTAAGCAGCAATTTCTCTCTCATTCTGAATCACGTGCGAGTGGGTCTGCTGGAGAGCAGAGAACAGTGCTACGTAAAGGCGATCAAGAATAATAATGATAGTTAACTAGCCATTAATTTCTACTGTCGTGCCTTGTTTCAGAACGCGGAGTAAAGACTGACCATCGCGCGCTGACCGCAGCAAGACGTCACCTGGTGCTTGATCTCTGTGTGTCCGACACACGCAGTCCTCTCGGGCACCACCGCAAACAATCCCTCGATCCGTCCCCACGGACACTGTCGCAGAGAAGAGCGAGGTACAACAAGATCCACCATGTCCTCCCCAGTCAGCAAGTCCCCCAACAGCATGGCGACGACAAAACCCGCCGATGGCGGCGCGGAGCCCAAGGGCGAGCCCGCCGCGCCCAAGTCCCCGGGCTCCGACAGCTCGGCGTCTTCCGGGGCCGGTGGGGCTCCCTCGCGCCGCTCGCAGTTCTCGCGCCAGGGTTCGACAGGGGTGAGCAGCCCGCCCTCCAGGGGGCGCCTGGAGCGCCAGCTGTCCCGCGAGGGCTCCATAGTGCAGCGGCGGCGTCCTTCCTGTCGGCGCATGTCCAGCTTCGACATGCCGCACACCAACTCCATGGCCTCCGCGCCCGACTTCAAACGTCTGGACGCCATTGACGCCAAGCAAGGTGAGGAACCGTGGGGGTGGGGGTGGGGAGGGGAGGGGCTTCGGGGATGGGGGCGGGGAGGGGGCGTGGCTGTGGGGTCAGGGTGGCTTGGTACGCACCCTCATCACGAGGTTAAAGGTTGCGCGAGGCGAGAGGGATATCATATGTCGATTACACCCTCATCACCAGGTTTACACCCTCATCACCAGGTTTACACCCTCATCACCAGGTTAAAGGCTGCGCGAGGCGAGAGGGATATCATATGTCGATTACACCCTCATCACCAGGTTTACACCCTCATCACCAAGTTTACACCCTCATCACCAGGTTTACACCCTCATCACCAGGTTTACACCCTCATCACCAGGTTAAAGGTTGCGCGAGGCGAGAGGGATATCATATGTCGATTACACCCTCATCACCAGGTTTACACCCTCATCACCAGGTTTACAGTCTCATCACCAGGTTAAAGTTTTGAGCACTGTGGGATGAGAATGATCTCCTTACACTCTGGTAATGAATTAAGTTAAAAGTTGAGCAGTCTGGAATCAGGATGACGTTGTTACACCCTCATAATGATTTAAGTTAAAGGTTGAAAAGGGTGGAATCAGAATGACATGGATACACCATCATAATGAATGAAGTTAAAGTTTTTGGATCGATATCCTCTGATTCCAAGTATTTTGCTGTTATACCTGAAACGTTGGTACATCATGCGGAGCCAATGTTTTTCGTAAAAAGCGAATATATTGCATTGCATCTTAAAGGCTAAGGCTGCAACGCAGGATCGAATCCTGTGCTATTTGACCTACATTTTCTCAACTGGTGAACCTTGCCTTGAGCAAGCAATCTTAGTATGCACAATGTCTCTGATGGAACTTTGGAAGATTGTCGTTTAAAGCGGCAGCCGGCGACAGTCTGTTTCACTCCGCTTGGAAATGGAAACTCAGGGAGACTCAGTAGACTTAGGGAGACTCAGCAGACTCATGGAGACTCAGCAGAATCAGGGAGACTAAGGGAGAGTCAGTAGACTCAGGAATACTCAGCAGAATCAGGGAGACTAAGCAGACTCAGCAGAATCAGGGAGACTAAGGGAGAGTCAGTAGACTTAGGGAGACTCAGCAGACTCATGGAGACTCAGCAGAATCAGGGAGACTAAGGGAGAGTCAGTAGACTAGGAAGACTCAGCAGAATCAGGGAGACTAAGCAGACTCAGCAGAATCAGGGAGACTAAGGGAGAGTCAGTAGACTTAGGAAGACTCAGCAGAATCAGGGAGACTAAGGGAGAGTCGGTAGACTCAGGGAGACTCAGCAGACTCAGCAGAATCAGGGAGACTAAGGGAGAGTCAGTAGACTCAGGAAGTCTCAGCAGACTGAGGGAGACTCAGCAGAATCAGGGAGACTAAGGGAGAGTCAGTAGACTCAGGAAGGCTCAGCAGAATCAGGAAGACTCAGGGAGAATAAGGGAGAGTCAGTTGACTCAGGGAGAATCAGCAGACTCAAGAAGACTCAGGGAGACTAAGGGAGAGTCAGTTGACTCAGGGAGAATCAGCAGACTCAGGGAGAATCAGCAGATTCAGGGAGACTCAGCAGACAAAGCGATTGTCACACGTATACCAAAGGACGCTGCCACGTAAACGCGAATCGCCTACGATAACTATCACCTGGCATACGAGTAAATAAAAACGTAGATAAACTCCATCAAGGTTACATCGTCAGTTCCACTGCGTATATTTTACCTAAATGAACATTTCAGTTCAGTTCAGTTCAGTTCAGCATTGTCCATTGAAGACTGTATTCAAGTGGTCGAGAAAGTCCATATGCGCTCCACCCTGCCTCTCTCGGAAGTGCCGTTCCGTCGTTGCCTTTGCAACGGATGAAGAAACAGAGGAATGGGTGTCGCGTGAACAAGCGACGCCACCGTGTTGACGATGCTAGGCAATGCAGGCAACGGAGGGTCAGTTTTCACAGTTGGAGAACTTTGTGTCACTCTGTTTTGTCAGTGTGTGTGTGTGTGTGTGTGTGTGTGTGTGTGTGTGTGTGTGTGTGTGTGTGTGTGTGTGTGTGTGTGTGTGTGTGTGTTTTGTTCCAACTGTAATCTTTCTCTATCTGTTGACGCTCTGCCTGGAGAATTTTCGAAAGGTAATGTTCCACGGATGTTTTTGGCTTTGTTTTTTTCGCACGTCTCGTCACTGTAAATCTATGGTATAACCTAATATAACGGTACAACACATGTAAGTCTATGTAACGATCAGTGTTGGTTCGGCTTTGATGTCGCCAATGAAATAACAACTTTAAACGTAGTTTTTTCTTCCTCTCTTGTTTCATTGATATCGTTCAGTTTATCTTCTGTTGACCAAGATTTTCTTTCATATCTGGCCGTTTTAGTGAGCTTGACCGAATTTTGGCCGATGATCGTCTTGAAAACCCCCGAATGGAAACTGTATTTTGTTTACGATGTTATATATAGATTTTTGTACTTAAAAAAATTACACTTCGTATACAGTGTGTGTGTTAACTGCGTATGATTGTTACATTTATACAGTGTGTAAACTTAGTATGATTGTCACATATACAGTGTGTAAACTTCGTATGATTGTCACATATAGAGTGTGTAAACTTCGCATGATTGTCAATATATACAGTGTAAACTTCGTATGATTGTGACATATACAATGCACAAAGATCACGCATGTATCACTCTTCGGATGGCTTATTTGTCTTTCAGGGAAGGTTTTTGTTGTTGTTGTTGCCCGACTTCATATTGGCTGGCAGCCTCCAGTTGAGTTTTACACGTGCTTACCATTTTAGTTGACCTTGACCTACAGGTCAAGGTCACGGGAGAGCCCGCAGTACGAGATGATAGTTTTTGTTTTCCTTCCAGATTTGAATGTGAGTCGATTGGGAGCTGGCTTTTTTGAAACATAGTTTTTCAAATAGAGCAGACACTGAATACTACGATGCACATAGATCACAAGTTAGCAAGCTTAATTTTAACATTTAATCTTTTCTTCAGTACTTTTTAAGTCTAACAAATTCAGCTTTGGGGCATAGAAATAATGGACGCATCTTCTTATCTGTTTAAAATTTCACTTGTTTTTATTACTGTTTAAGTTCACGGCGAATATTTTAGTAATTTGTTGCCAGAAATTTCCTCTCTGTCACTTAATAGTGAACAGTGTGTGTTTTCGACTCGTTAATTTGTAGATTTCTTCTCTTTCGTCCTTTTTTAACTCGTCTTTTCTATCTTGAACCCCCCCCCCCCCCTTTCTCGTAGGATCAGCATGGCCACAGCTTCGTTGTCGTCGCTGTTGTTGGTCATCATCATCATCATCCACGTCATCATCTTCTTCTTCTCTTTACCGGATGAATAAGCATGGCCGCAGCTTCGATGTCGTCGTTGTTTTGATCATCATCATTATCATCATCGTCATCTTCTTCTTCTCCTTACCGGATGAATAAGCATGGCCGCAGCTTCAATGTCGTCGTTGTTTTGGTCATCGTCACCGTCGTCGTCGTCATCATCATCATCATCATCATCATCATCATCATCACTCATCTTACCGGATGAATAAGCATGGCCGCAGCTTCAGTGTCGTTGTTTTGATCATCATCATCATCTTCTCCTTACCGGATGAATAAGCATGGCCGCAGCTTCAATGTCGTTGTTTTGATCATCATCATCATGTTCTCCTTACCGGATGAATAAGCATGGCCGCAACTTCAATGTCGTCGTCTCGTGTTTTCGTCGTCGTCGTCGTCGTCGTCGTCGTCGTCGTCGACGTCGTCGTCGTCGTCGTCCTCCTCCTCCTCCTCCTCATCTCCCTACCGGATGAATAAGCATGGCCACAGCCATCCTTCATCATCATCATCATCATCATTCTTCTTCTCCTTACCGGATGAATAAGTATGGCCACAGCTTCAGTGTCGTCGTTGTTTCATCATCATCATCATCATCGTCTTTTTCTTCTTCTTCTCTACAGGATAGGGTCCTGCAGATATAGAAATGACTGTTTTCCTCCTCCTCTTCATCTCTCTCTCTTTTCTCCTCCTTCTTGAAAAGAAGAAAGGACTGCCTGTTGGACAGGTCCAAATGGACCTAACGCTGCTATCCTGGACTAGTAAGGTTTTCCAAAATCTGAAACAAGAATGACTGCTAGCGTTACCACGAAAATTCGTTTTGTTGTTGTTGTTTTTGCTTCCCCCCCCCCCCCCCCCACCCCACCCCTAATGAATAGCGTTCTTTTGAACCTTTTATGTCTTTCAAGTTTTCGAGTTCGAGTTCTCTCTCTCTTCCGTCTCTGTGTTCCCTCCCCCTCCTCCTCCTCCTCCTCTCTCCCTTCCTCTTCTCATTTCTGTAACCCCTCCTCCCCCATCCGCCTCTCTCTCCCTCCCTTTCTCTTCCTTGCCCCCTCTTTACCCCCCTCCGCTCCCCCCTCCCCTCCCCCCTCCTCTCAGTCACTCCTTCCCTCTCCCAGTCTTTGTCTGTCTTCATCTATTTTCCAAACTGTGGACACGTGTCAGTGTTTGTTTCCTCATGTCTGTGTGTTTGTTGCTCGGTGTGCTTTTTCTCAGCCTGTCTCTTCCTAAACGATGTCGATACGGCGTCACTTTATTCTTGCAGTAGTAACGGTGTGGTGTCAGATGTCGAATGCTTTTTTCTTCTTCTTTTGTGTGTGTTTTTTTGTTTTGTTTTTTTGTTTGTTGCCCCGCCAAGCGCTTGCTTTCAAAGATAACGTGCTTTCGTGTGTGACCGTTAGTCAGCAGAAACATGCTAGGGAAAGTGCACAGGCAATGCAGCGTGTAAGCACAAAGCAAGAAAGTAGATGGCTTACAGTCTGCTGTTGCGTCGCCTTGGTGGTGTACACTGAGTGATCAAGGTCAAGAAATCAATCAGTGTGTTCATTCTATGTCTGTTCACATTAGACAAATATGTGTTTCACAAAGGTCAAGAGGTATAGATAACTGACAAAGTTTAAGAGGTATAAATAACTGACAAAGGTCAAGAGATATAAATAACTGACAAAGGTTAAGAGATATGAATAACTGACAAAGGTCAAGAAATATAAATAACTGACAAAGGTCAGGAGATATAAATGTTTGCTGGACTGTATTGTTTTTAACTGTGGTGTATGTGCAACGATAATGCTCGGTATGGTGGCACTTTATCGAAGACTTCCCATACCAGTCAGTGACCTTGGCTTGATTTCAAGGGCGCAAGCGAGTCTGAAAAGTGAAATATCAAATGTATACTGTCTCTGAATTCTTATGTAATAAAATTCAACCTTTTGTGGGTTTCGATGGTGAAATAAGCGAAGAGTTAATTGACACATTTCAGTTCGACTCGGCACAAACTTCAGTTTCTGCCTCTTCTCTGACCCTTTAAGTAATGTGTTTATAAATAAGTAGTTTGCATGATGATCACCTCAGTTGAGCTGTACGTGTTTTCACACTGCTTTCGATAGTCCCCTGGACCTGAGAGATTTAGTGTTTTGTTTTTATCTGGACATATTCAGTTGAAACATGCCTGTCTCAAAATTATGTGGCTAATTATGATCGATATCTATTGTAACTATAACATCTATTTGAGAGAGATGATTGACACGTCTGCATGCCGCTTTGACAAAAACTTCAGCGTGTGTGTGTGTGTGTGTGTGTGTGTGTGTGTGTGTGTGTGTGTGTGTGTGTGTGTGTGTGTGTGTGTGTGTGTGTGTGTGTGTGTGTGTGTGTGTGTGTGAGAGAGAGAGAGAGAGAGAGAGAAAGAGAGAGAGTGAGCAAGCGAGTGTGTGTTGTGTGTGTGTGTGTGTGTATGCGTGTGTGTGTGTGTGTGTGTGTGTGTGTGTGTGTGTGTGTGTGTGTGTGTGTGTGTGTGTGTGTGTGTGTGTGTGTGTGGAGTGAGTGAGTGAGTGTGTGTGTGTGTGTGTGTGTGTGTGGTGTGTGTGTGTGTGTGTGTGAGTGTGTGTGTGTGTTTGTGTGTGTGTGTGTGTGAGTGAGTGAGTGAGTGTGTGTGCGTTCGTGCGTGCGTGCATGAGTGCGTGCGTGAGCGAGCGAGCGTGTGGGGGGACGGGAGGGGTGGGGGAGGTTGTTGTTTTTTGGCTTATTTTCTATGTGTTTGGTTGTTGTGTGTTTTTATGTGGTTTCAACAGTATTTATAAAACGGCACGATGCTACCCCTTGAGGAGATCTACGCGCCATACCCGTTTCGCTGACCTTGACCCTAGAAACTAGAGACAATAATTTCCAAAATGGGGAAAATATGAAATCCCCCCCCCCCCCCCCCCGCCCTCCCCGCCCCCGAGTCCACTGAGGGAGCGGGGGACTGGTAATTGACCACTGATTCCAGTACACTGGTGCCAGTGTAATTGTCATACTGGCAATTTATTGTCTCTAGTTGCATTGGTGGACTTGTCACCTTGGTCTGTATGATGAAGTTGTCACTAATCTATGGTCTCTGTCGCTAAACCACGGTCTGTACGTTGAATACCCAACAGTTCCTTCGTGGATCTGTCACTAAACCGCGGTCCCTGTCACTAAACCATGGTGTGTACAGTGATAGACCTGTCACTAAACCACGATGTGTACAATGATGGACCTGTCACTAAACCATGGTGTGTACAGTGATGGACCTGTCACTAAACCACGTTGTGTACAGTGATGGACCTGTCACTAAACCACGGTGTGTACAATGATGGATCTGTCACTAAAGCACTGTGTGTACAGTGATGGATCTGTCACTAAAGCACTGTGTAGAGTGATGGATCTGTCACTAAAGCACTGTGTGTACAGTGATGGATCTGTCACTAAACCACGATGTGTACAGTGATGGATCTGTCACTAAACCACGGTGTGGATAGTGATGGACCTGTCACTAAACCACGGTCCATGTCACTAATACACGGTGTGTACAGTGATGGGCCTGTCACTAAACCACCGTCCTTGTCACTAAAGCACGGTGTGTACAGTGATGGGCCTGTCACTAAACCACCGTCCATGTCACTAAAGCACGGTGTGTACAGTGATGGGCCTGTCACTAAAGCACGGTCCCTGCTACTAAAGCACGGCCTCTGTCACTAAAGCACAGTCCCTGTCACTAAAGCACGGCCCCTGTCACTAAAGCACGGTCCCTGTCACTAAAGCACGGTGTGTCCGTTGAACTGCCAACAGTTCCCTGGTGGACGTCCCAGCGCTTCCTGCTGGCCATCATTTGCTTCTTCGGCTTCGTCGTGCTGTACGCGCAGCGGGTCAACCTCAGCATCGCCATCGTGTCCATGGTGGACCACGACAGCGTCGACCACCTGGCCGCCGGCAACGGCAGCGGCCTCTTCGGCAACGGCAGCGGCCTCCGCTACGCCGGCAACGCCACCGGCGGCAACGTCAGCGTGCTGTACAGCACGACGACCGCTGCCGGCCAGACGGAGGAGGACCTGTGTCCTGAGATCGCCCAGTCCGCCAAGACGGTGGGTCCCCCTCTGTTGGGCACAGTCTTTGGGCGTGTGGGTGGGTGGGTGTGGGTGTAGGTCATGGGTGTGGGTGGGTGGGTGTGGGTGTAGGTCATGGGTGTGGGTGGGTGGGTGTATGTGTAGGTCATGGGTGTAGGTTGTGGGTGTAGGAACATGTGTATGCGGGTGGGTGTGGATGGGTGGGTGTAGGTCGTGGGTGTGGGTGTAGGAACATGTGTATGTGGGTGGGTATGGGTGTAGGACATGGGTGGGTATGGGTCTAGGACGTGGGTATGTGGGTGAGTATGGGTGTAGATTATGGGCATTTGGGTGGGTATGGGTGTAGGACATGTGTAGGTGTAGGACGTGGGTATGTGGGTGAGTATAAGTGTAGGACATGGGTGGGTATGGGTGTAGACGTCGGTATGTGGGTGAGTATGGGTGTAGATTATGGGCATGTGGGTGGGTATGGGTGTAGGACATGTGTCTGTGGGTGGGTATAGGTGTAGGGCATGGGTGGGTATGGGTGTAGGACGTAGGTATGTGGGTGAGTGTGGGTGTAGGTCATCGGTGGGTATGGGTGTAGGACGTGGGTATGTGGGTGGGTATGGGTGTAGGACATGGGTGGGTATGGGTGTAGGACGTGGGTATGTGGGTGAGTATAGGTGTAGGACATGGGTGGGTATGGGTGTAGACGTCGGTATGTGGGTGAGTATGGGTGTAGATTATGGGCATGTGGGTGGGTATGGGTGTAGGACATGTGTCTGTGGGTGGGTATGGGTGTAGGGTATGGGTGTAGGCCGTGGGTATGTGGGTTAGTATGGGTGTAAGGCATGGGTGGGTATGGGTGTAGGACGTGGGTATGTGGGTGAGTATGGGTGTAGATTATGGGCATGTGGGTGGGTATGGGTGTAGGACATGTGTCTGTGGGTGGGTATGGGTGTAGGGTATGGGTGTAGGCCGTGGGTATGTGGGTGAGTGTGGGTGTAGGTCATCGGTGGGTATGGGTGTAGGACGTGGGTATGTGGGTTAGTATGGGTGTAGTTATGGGCATGTGGGTGGGTATGGGTTTAGGACATGTGTCTGTGGGTGGGTATGGGTGTAGGACGTGGGTATGTGGGTGGGTATGGGTGTAGGACACGGGTATGTGGGTGAGTATGGGTATAGGTCATAGGCATGTGGGTGGGTATGGGTGTAGGACATGGGTATGTGGGTGGGTATGGGTGTAGGTCCAGGTGGGTATAGGTGTAGGACATGGGTGGGTATGGGTGTAGGACGTGGATATGTGGGTGAGTATGAGTGCAGATAATGGACATGTTGGTGGGTATGGGTGTAGGACATGGGTATGTGGGTGGGTATGGATGTAGATCATGGGCGTGTAGGTGGGTATGGGTGTAGGACATGGGTATGGGTGTAGATCATGGGCGTGTAGGTGGGTATGGGTGTAGATCATAGGTATGTGGGTGGGTATGGTTGTAGATCGTGGGCATGTGGATGGGTATGGGTGTAGGACATGGGTGTGTGGGTGGGTATGGGTGTAGCTCATAGAGGTGGGTATGGGAGTAGATCATAGGTATGGGTGTGGATCATGGGTGGGTATGCATGTAGATCATGGGTATGTGGATGAGTATGAGTGCAAATTATTGGCATATGGATGGGTATGGGTGTAGATCATCGGCATGTGGGTTGGTATGGGTGTGGATCTTGGGCATGGAGGTGCAGAGTTTGGGTGCATATCATGGGTGTGTTGGGTTTGGTACAGACCATTAATAAGTGGGTGGTTTGGATGTAGACCGTGGATGGGTGTTGGTTTGGGTACAGACCACTGGTACGTGGGTGGTTTGGGTGTAGATCATGGGTACATGGGTGGTTTGGGTGTAGATCATGGGTACATGGGTGGTTTGGGTGTAGATCATGGGTACGTGGGTGGTCTGGGTGTAGATCATGGGTGTGTGTTGGTTTGGGTGCAGACCATTGGTACGTGGGTGGTTTGGGTGTAGATCATGGGCATGTGTGTGTTGGTTTGGGTGCGGACCATAGATACGTAGTGGGTTTGGGCGTAACTGGCTGGGTGTGTAAACGTTCACATGACGATCATCATCGTCATCGTCACCACTACGATGCGTTGTTCCTTGCGTCTGGCAGAAAGGCGAGTTCCGCTGGAGCAAACAGCTTCAGGGCCTGCTGCTGGGCGCCTTCTTCTGGGGCTACCTCGTCCTGCAGGTCATCGGCGGAGCGGTCAGCGAGCGTTTCGGCGCCAAGCGGGTCATCGCCATCGGCATGTTCCCCGTCGCCATCCTCAACATCCTCTCCCCCGTCTGCGCACGCGCAAACCCCTACCTCTTCCTCGTCGTCAGGGTGCTCGTCGGCGTGGGAGAGGTAAGGATACTTCTGAATACAGTGGAACCCCGCTTTAACACCTAAGCGGATGGGTTGGTTGGGGGAGGTCAGGATACTTCTGAATACGGTGGAACCCCGCTTTTAACACCTAAGGGGGCGGGGGGGGGGGGGGGGGGGGGGAGGTCAGGATACTTTTGAATACAGTGGAACCCCGCTTTAACACCTAAGGGGATTGGGGGTGGGGAGTCAGGATACTTTTGAATACAGTGGAACCCCGCTTTAACCGTTAAGGGGATGAGGGGGAGCGGAGGTCAGGATACTTTTGAATACAGTGGAACCCCGCTTTAACGCCTAAGGGGATGGGGGGCGTGGGGTCAGGATACTATTGAATACAGTGGAACCCCGCTTTAACACCTAAGGGGGGGGGGGGTGTCAGACTACGTTTGAACACAGTGTAACCCCGCTTTAACACCTAAGGGGGGCGGGGCGGGGGGTGGTCAGAATACGTTTGAGTACAGTGTAACACCGCTTTAACACCTAAGTGGGGAGGGGGGAGGTAAGAATACTTTCAGAACAGTGTAACCCCGTTTTTAACACCGGGGAGGGGAGGGGATGGAAGAGAGAGCTCAGAATACTTTTTTCACCTTTTAAGAGTGAAGCTATTTTGTATAATTAAGGTCATGTCCACCTTTCAGGGTGTTTTGTATAATTAAGGTAATGTCCATCTTTCAGGGTATTTTGAATAATTAAGGTCATTTCCATCTTTCAGGCTGTTTTGTATAATTAAGGTCATGTCCATCTTTCAGGCTGCTTTGTATAATTAAAGTCATGTCCATCTTTCAAGGTATTTTGTATAATTAAGGTCATGCCACCTTTCAGGCTGTTTTGTATAATTAAGGTCATGTCCACCTTTCAGGGTGTTTTGTATTATGAAGGTCATGTCCACCTTTCAGGGTGTTTTGTATAATTAAGGTCATGTCCACCTTTCAGGGTGTTGTGTATAATGAAGGTCATGTCCACCTTTCAGGCTGTTTTGTATAATTAAGGTCATGTCCACCTTTCAGGGTGTTTTGTATTATGAAGGTCATGTCCACCTTTCAGGGTTTTTTTGGTATAATTAAGGTCATGTCCACCTTTCAGGGTGTTGTGTATAATGAAGGTCATGTCCACCTTTCAAGGTGTTGTGTATAATGAAGGTCATGTCCGCCTTTCAGGATGTTTTGTATAATGAAGGTCATGTCCACCTCAGGGTGTTGTGTATAATGAAGGTCATGTCCACCTTTCAGGGTGTTTTGTATAATTAAGGTCATGTCCACCTTTCAGGGTGTTGTGTATAATGAAGGTCATGTCCACCTCAGGGTGTTGTGTATAATGAAGGTCATGTCCACCTCAGGGTGTTGTGTATAATGAAGGTCATGTCCACCTTTCAGGGTGTTTTGTATAATGAAGGTCATGTCCACCTTCCAGGGTGTTTTGTATAATGAAGGTCATGTCCACCTTTCAGGGTGTTGTGTATAATGAAGGTCATGTCCACCTCAGGGTGTTGTGTATAATGAAGGTCATGTCCACCTTTCAGGGTGTTTTGTATAATGAAGGTCATGTCCACCTTTCAGGGTGTTTTGTATAATGAAGGTCATGTCCACCTTCCAGGGTGTTTTGTATAATGAAGGTCATGTCCACCTTCAGGGTGTTTTGTATAATGAAGGTCATGTCCACCTTTCAGGGTGTTTTGTATAATGAAGGTCATGTCCACCTTTCAGGGTGTTTTGTATAATGAAGGTCATGTCCACCTTTCAGGGTATTTTGTATAATGAAGGTCATGTCCACCTTTCAGGGTGTTTTGTATAATGAAGGTCATGTCCACCTTCCAGGGTGTTTTGTATAATGAAAGTCATGATCACCTCAGGGTATTTTGTATAATGAAGGTCATGTCCACCTTTCAGGGTGTTTTGTATAATGAAGGTCATGTCCACCTTTCAGGGTGTTTTGTATAATGAAGGTCATGTCCACCTCAGGGTATTTTGTATAATGAAGGTCATGTCCACCTTTCAGGGTGTTTTGTATAATGAAGGTCATGTCCACCTTTCAGGGTGTTTTGTATAATGAAGGTCATGTCCACCTTTCAGGGTATTTTGTATAATGAAGGTCATGTCCACCTTCCAGGGTGTTTTGTATAATGAAGGTCATGTCCACCTTTCAGGGTGTGATGTACCCAGCGGCCCAGGCCTTGTGGTCCCGGTGGTCACCCCCCAATGAGAGAAGCCGTTTGATCGGACTGTCCTATGCAGGTAAGCCTGCTTACCGCTCTCTTGCATTGGTAGGTGCAGCATGTGCCGCCTTGTATCTCACTGACCAACATGACAGGAATGCAAGCAATACGTTTTCTTGGAGTGGGGGCGGGGTGGGGGGGGGGGGGGGGGGTCATATGCAGGACAGTCACATCCAGGCGCCGATTATATGGAGCAGAGTGGTAAGGTTACTAACTGGGGATCCAATCAGGGATTTGACCGTATGATACATGTTTCAGCGCAAGTCCTCGGAAAGCACACGCACACACGCATGCACGCACGCAGGCACACACGCACGCATGCACGCACGCACACATGCGCGCGCGCACACACATGCACACGCATGCATACACACACACACAGACGAGCGCGCGCGCATGCACACACACACACACACACACACACACACACACACACACACACACACACACACACACACACACACACACAATGAACAGTTAGGGATTGTTCTGTGTGTGTTCAGAGAACCCAGTGTGGGTGTTCTGAGTAAACAGTGATTGTTGTGTCTCTGTGGGTGTTCTGAGTGAACAGTCAGGCATTGTTGTGTCTCTGTGTGTGTTCTGAGTGAACAGTCAGATTGTTGTGTCTCTGTGTGTGTTCTGAGTGAACAGTGGATTGTTGTGTCTCTGTGGGTGTTCTGAGTGAACAGTTAGGGATTGTTGTGTCTCTGTGGGTGTTCTGAGTGAACAGTTAGGGATTGTTGTGTCTCTGTGGGTGTTCTGAGTGAACAGTCAGGCATTGTTGTGTCTCTGTGGGTGTTCTGAGTGAACAGTCAGGCATTGTTGTGTCTCTGTTGGTGTTGTCAGGGGGACAGTTTGGAAACGCCATCATTTTCCCTATCGGCGGCTTCCTGTGTGCTTACGGCTTTGACGGCGGCTGGCCGTCAGTCTTCTTGTCTCGTGGGTTTCCAGTACGTTAGGTGATTGTGTGTCTTGTGGGTGTTGAGTGCAGTTGGGATTGTGTGTCGTGCTGTGGTGCGTGCGTGCGTTGGGTGTGTGTGTGTTTGTGTGTGTTTGTGTGACGTTGTGGTGTTGTGTTTGTGGGTGTTTGGTGAGTGGTTGTGTGTCTGTGGTGTTGTGCACAGTCAGGCATTGTTGTGTCGTGCGTGCGTGAGTCGTCGGTGTGTGTTTGTGTGTGTTGTGTGTGAGTTGGTGTTGTTGTGTTGTGTGGTGTGTTGGTGACATGGCATTGTGTGTGTGTTGTGTGTGTTTGGTGGTGGTGTGTGTGTGTGTTGTGGTGGTGTTGAGTGCGTCGTGTGTGTGTGTGTTGTGTTTGTGTGTTTGTGTATGTAGTGATGTCGTGCTGTGTGTCTGGTGCCAGTGTGTGTGTGTGGTGTGTGGTGGTGTTGTTGTGTTGTGTGTGTGTGTGTGTGTGTGTGTGTATTCATAGCACAGATTACGATTTGTTTCAGGTACTTTGGGGTTTATATGGTGCATCATTTGGGTCATATTTGCCACCGACAGTCCAGACCAAAACAAGTTCATTTCTGACATTGAGAAGAAGTATATCGCCTTTTCAATCGGAGAGCGTGCAAAGAGAAAGAAGGTAAAAAAAGAAGTTTTAATCCACCGCTGTTTGCCTATATCTCTGGTAGTTTCATTGTTGTCTATGTGTTTCCTTCACCCTGATATAACCACCTTGGTTGACTGGGTGAAAAGAAAAAGTTACTTACTGTGTGTGTCATGCCACCGGTCATCACAGCTTCTGTTAGGAAAGGTGGCTGATGGATCTTAAATGTGCGTAACAAACTGATTTTCAAGGCTCCACTGAAATGTGTACGTAATGTTCAGGGTTTGGCTGAAATGTTTATGCGATTTCTGGTTCCACTGAAATGTGTACATGATTTCCAGTTCCACTGAAATATGGACATGGTTTCCAGTTCCACTGAAAGGTGTACGTGATTTCCAGTTCCACTGAAATGTGTACCTGATTTCCAGTTCCACCAAAATGTGGACGTCATTTCCAGTTTCACTGAAATGTGTACGTGATTATATGATTTCCAGTTTCACTAAAATGTTTACATGATTTCCAGTTCCACTTAAATGTGGACGTGATTTCCAGTTCCACTGAAATATGTAAATGATTTCCAGTTCCACTGAAATGTGTAATGATTTCCAGTTCTACTAAAAATTAATGTGTAAGTGATTTTCAGTTTCACTGAAATGTTTACATGATTTCCAGTTCCACTAAAATGTGTACGTGATTTCCAGTTCCACTGAAATGTGCACGTGATTTCCAGTTTCACTAAAAGGTGTACGTGATTTCCAGTTCCACTGAACTGTGTACATAATTTCCAGTTCCACTGAAAGGTGTACATGATTTCCAGGGTTCCACTAAAAGGTGTACATGATTTCCAGTTCCACTGAAATGTGTACATGATTTCCAGTTCCACTAAAATGTGTACGTAATTTCCAGTTCCACTGAAATGTATACGTGATTTCCAGTTCCACTGAGAGGTGTACATGATTTCAAGTTCCACTGAAATATGTACATGATTTCCAGTTCCACTGAAAGGTGTACGTAATTTCCAGTTCCACTGAAATGTATATGTGATTTCCAGTTCCACTGAAAGGTGTACATGATTTCCAGTTCCGCTGAAAGGTGTACGTGATTTCCAGGGTTCCACTCCATGGAAGGCGATCTTCACGTCCCGCGCCATGTGGGCCATCATCATCGCTCACATGTGTGGTAACTACGGGGCCTACATGCTGTTGACCCAGATACCCACCTACATGAAGGAGGTGTTGAAGTTTGACATCAAGTCGGTACGTTGCATCTTCATCGTCTGGTGTTAACATCCGCAATTTACTCTCTTTTCTATCCAAATGTCACAGAGTGTATGGGCTTAGGGTTGTTGGTGTTGTTGTTGTTGTTGTTGGTGTTGTTTGGGGGGGTTGGGGTGGGGAGAGGGGTTGTTTGGGTTTCCTTGGCATGTCAGTGTGCCTGTCAGTGTCAGTGACTGTGTTTTGGTTTTGCCTGTCAGTGTGTCAGTGACTGTGTTCTGGTTTTGCCTGTCAGAGTCAGTGACTGTGTTTTGGTTTTGCATGTCAGTGACTGTGTTCTGGTTTTGCCTGTCAGTGTCAGTGACTGTGTTCTGGTTTTGCCTGTCAGTGTCAGTGACTGTGTTCTGGTTTTGCCTGTCAGAATCAGTGACTGTGTTTTGGTTTTGCCTGTCAGTGTCAGTGACTGTTTTCTGGTTTTGCCTGTCAGTGTCAGTGACTGTGTTCTGGTTTTGCCTGTCAGTGTCAGTGACTGTGTTCTGGTTTTGCCTGTCAGTGTCAGTGACTGTGTTCTGGTTTTGCCTGTCAGTGTCAGTGGCTGTGTTTTGGTTTTGCCTGTCAGTGTCAGTGTCAGTGACTGTGTTTTGGTTTTGCCTGTCAGTGTCCGTGACTATGTTTTAGTTCTGCCTGTCAATGTCAGCGACTGTGCTCTGGTTTTGTCTGTCAGTGTCAGTGACTGTGTTTTGGTTTTGCCTGTCAGTGTCAGTGACTGTGTTCTGGTTTTGCGTGTCAGTGTCAGTGACTGTGTTTTGGTTTTGCCTGTCAGTGTCAGTGACTGTGTTTTGATTTTGTCTATCAGTGTCAGTGACTGTGTTTTGGTTATGTCTGTCAGTGTCAGTGACTGTATTCTGGTTTTGCTTGTCAGTGTCAGTGACTGTGTTTTGGTTTTGCCTGTGAGTGTCAGTGATTGTGTTCTGGTTTTGTTTGTCAGTGACTGTGTTTTGGTTTTGCCTGTCAGTGTCAGTGATTGTGTTCTGGTTTTGCTTGTCAGTGTCTGTGTTCAGTGACTGTGTTCTGGTTTTGTCTGTCAGTGTCAGTGACTGTGTTTTGGTTTTGTCTGTCAGTGTCAGTGACCGTGTTTTGGTTTTGCCTGTCAGTGTCAGTGACTGTGTTTTGGTTTTGCCTGTCAGTGTCAGTGATTGTGTTCTGGTTTTGCTTGTCAGTGTCTGTGTCAGTGACTTTGTTCTGGTTTTGTCTGTCAGTGTCAGTGACTGTGTTTTGGTTTTGCCTGTCAGTGTCAGTGACTGTGTTTTGGTGCCACATCCATGGTTTGTGTCTTGATCATCACATCCATTTTGTGTGTAAAGTTTGTCTCAGCCATGTTTTGTGTGTACTTTGTTACATCCATGTGCTGTGTGTTTGTTACATCCATGGTTTGTGTCTTGATTATAACATCCGTTTTGTATGTAAAATTTGTCACAACCATGTTTTGTGTGTAGTTTGCTACATCTATGTGCTGTGTGTTTATTACATCCATGGTTTGTGTCTTGATTATAACATCCGTTTTGTATGTAAAATTTGTCACAACCATGTTTTGTGTGTAGTTTGCTACATCTATGTGCTGTGTGTTTGTTACATCCATGGTTTGTGTCTTGATTATAACATCCGTTTTGTATGTAAAATTTGTCACAACCATGTTTTGTGTGTTGTTTGCTACATCTATGTGCTGTGTGTTTGTTGCATCCATGGTTTGTGTCTTGATTATAACATCCATTTTGTATGTAAAATTTGTCACAACCATGTTTTGTGTGTAGTTTGCTACATCTATGTGCTGTGTGCTTGTTACATCCATGGTTTGTGTCTTGATTATAACATCTGTTTTGTATGTAAAACTTGTCACAACCATGTTTTGTGTGTAGTTTGTTACATCCATGTGCTTTGTGTTTGTTACATCCATGGTTTGTTTGCTTGTTGCATCCATGTGTTGTGCATTTGTTACATCCATGTAGTGTGTGTTGTGTTCTGATTCATCCCTGTTGTGTGTGTTGTGTTCTGATTCAGCCATGTTGTGTGTGTTGTGTTTTGATTCAGCCATGTTGTGTGTGTGTTGTATTTTGATTCAGCCATGTTGTGTGTGTTGTGTGTTGATTCATCCGTGTTGTGTGTGTTGTGTGTTGATTCATCCATGTTGTATGTGTTGTGTGTTGATTCATCTGTGTTGTGTGTGTTGTGTGTTGTGTGTTGATTTATCCGTGTTGTATGTGTTGTGTGTTGATTCAGCCATGTTGTGTGTGTTGTGTGTTGATTCAGCCATGTTGTTTGTTGTGTG
Source organism: Alviniconcha marisindica (assembly GCA_018857735.1). Taxonomy (NCBI): domain Eukaryota; kingdom Metazoa; phylum Mollusca; class Gastropoda; family Provannidae; genus Alviniconcha; species Alviniconcha marisindica. The sequence goes on along the minus strand of JABMCL010003296.1, from coordinate 366,523 downwards.
TTGATTCAGCCATGTTGTGTGTTGATTCAGCCATGTTGTGTGTGTTGTGTGTTGATTCATCCGTGTTGTATGTGTTGTGTGTTGATTCATCCATGTTGTGTGTTGATTCATCCATGTTGTGTGTGTTGTGTGTTGATTCAGCCATGTTGTGTGTTGTTTCAGCCATGTTGTGTGTTGTGTGTTGATTCAGCCATGTTGTGTGTTGTGTGTTGATTCAGCCATGTTGTGTGTTGTGTGTTGATTCAGACATGTTGTGTGTGTGTTGTGCATTGATTCAGCCATGTTGTGCGTTGATTCACCCATATTGTGTGTTTCAGAACGGCGTGTTCTCCATGTTGCCGTATTTGACATTCTGGTTTTTCATCGTGGTCTCGGGCAACCTGGCCGACTTGCTCATCTCCAGAGAGATCCTCTCCATTGCCTGGACCCGGAAACTGATGTCATGTATCGGTGGGTGAACGATGCAATACGTCACTCAACAATACTGTACAGTGAGAAACTAGTGTCATGTATTGATGGGTGAACGATGCAATACATCACACAGTAATAATACAGTACAGTGCATAGAAACTTATGTCTTTTTAATTGTTTGTCTGATGTCATGTATCGGTGGGTGAACGATGCAATACGTCACTCACCAATACAGTACAGTGAGAAACTCGTGTCATGTATTGATGGGTGAACGATGCAATACATCACACAGTAATAATACAGTACAGTGCATAGTAACTTATGTCTTTTTTATTGTTTTTATTGTGTCTTTAAAAAACTCTTGAGGTAAGTTATTGTTTGGGTATAACTTGCTGACATCATTTATGATTATGTTGTTATCTTAATAATTGTAGGATAAGTCAATATGACTGGTGTGAAAAGATTTTGAATAAAAAAGAAGAAACTCGTGTCATGCACTGGTCAGCGAATGACACAATACATCACAGACACTACAGTGAAGAGTAACACAATAAATAATGTAGCGCAGAAGACTTCAATGCATAATTATCATTTCTATATGTATAATAAGTGTCCCACATCAGTATAGACTTCACTGAGTGTCAGTACATAGTGTCAGACACTAATTTTTGTTGACAGGCATGATCAGACCAAACAGTTTCCTGACCGTTACAGATTCCATGGAGTGTCAGTATTAGCAAACAGACTCACAAATTTCTGTTGACAGGTATGATCGAACCAGGCAGTTTCCTGACCATTACAGATTCCATGGAAAGTCAGTATTAGCAGACAGACTCACAAATTTCTGTTGACAGGTATGATCGGACCAGGCAGTTTCCTGGCCGTTACAGATTCCATGGAGTGTCTATTACCAGAGAGATGCACAAATTTCTGTTGACAGGTATGATCGGACAGGGCAGTTTCCTGACCAGCACAGGTTTCATGGAGTGTCAGTATTACCAGACAGATGCACAAATTTCTGTTTGGACTTGAACTCGTCGCCCATAAGCTCTGAAAGCTTGTTGATGAGTACTCAATAATTCATTGTATCTTTATTTTATCTCAAATCAAATTTTGTTTAAACCAAATTTCTGTTGACAGGTATGCTCGGACCGGGCAGTTTCCTGATCGGCACAGGTTTCATGGAGTGTCACCAGCAGATGGGGGCGGTGGTGATGCTGACCATTGCAGTGGGTCTGTGTGGCTTTCATTTCTCGGGCTACTTCATCAACCATGGCGACATTGCTCCTCCCTTCGCTGGCACCATGTTTGGTATCACCAACACCGCTGCCACAGTCCCAGGAATCCTGGCCCCTTTTGTCGTGTCGGCGCTCACCCCAAATGTATGTCTGTCTCTTGCCTTGGGCTATTTGCTTGTAGGCCTTGCATTTCAGGGGGCGTTGTTTTGGTGCTGGGTTTTTTGTTGGCGTTACTGTTAATTTCATTTGAAACAAACACAAAATAATAATAATGAATACTTAGAGCACCTATCAGGCCCTAAGCGCTTACACGTTCTCTACAAATACATATTGTTAAGATTTAACATGTACAACACACGCACACACACACACACACACACACACACCACACACACGCACACACACACACACACAAGCCACATATTGGGGCAATGGGACTGAAGAAAAGGGTTTTAAAAAGAGAAAGGTTTTCAAGGAAGATGTAAAAGAGCTGACAGAGGTAGAATGGCAGACAGAAACAGGGAGCTGGTTCCAGATAACTGGAGCCTGGTAAGAGAAAGAGCACTGACCACAGGCCTTTGTTCGGAAGGATGGTATTCTGAACACTCTGGTGTCTGTAGAAGAGTGGACTCATTCATGCCCTTAGGATGCCATATGACATCCTCACCAGCGTTTTCCTGTTTGGGCTCGAACTTTTCATGTTTGCTTACACGTGGGGCGAATGAATTATTTATAAAAATGAAAGGTTTTGGGTAGGTTTATATTCCCTGTGGACTAGTCGATCTTCACAGAAAATTGCACAGTCAGTACTTATTCCTTGGCAGGAAAAGGGTTAAGGTATCTTTGTAATAGGACAAAACATGGCAATGGACAGATGGTTTCGGTGCAGTGACTGACTGGTTGACTGACTGACTACAGTGTTTCAAATCATAACTATTTTTCTTTCCATTCTTTGTGATCAAGGTGAGCAATAGACTGACTGGTTGACTGACTGACTGCAGACTTTCAAGTCATAAGTTTTTCATTTTTGTGTGTGCAGGGGGAGTAATAGACTGATTGGTTGACTGACTGACTGACTGACTAAATGAGTGACTGACAGCAGACGTTCGAGTCACAACCATTTCAGTTCTTTGTGTGCAGAGTAATAGACGGATTGGTTGACTGACAGACTGACTGACTGACTGACTGACGGACTGACGGACTGCAGACTTTCAAATAATAGCCATTTTAGTTCTTTGTGTACAGGGTAATAGACTGATCAGTTCACTGACTGACTCACTGCAGACTTTCCATTCTTCATGTGCAGGGGAAGCGGGAAGAGTGGCAGGTGGCGTTCTACGTGGCCGCCGCCATCTACTTCTTTGGCGCCGCGTTCTACGTGGTCTTCGGCCAGGGTGAGATCCAGCCGTGGGCAGAGTATGTGCCAGACGACACCATGGATGCCGAGGAAGAGGAGGCTAGCCTGGGCTTCGGGCTGCACGAGATCCACGAGGCGGTGCACGAGGAGGAGGAGGATGAGGGAGAGGAGGACAAGGTTGCCGAGAAGATGCTGCACGGAGCCAACGGGGACACCGGCAAAGCAGCGGACCCTGTTGCGTAGTGATTTAGGAGTGAGGAGTAGCTGATTTAGGATTAATGAGTAGTCGTGTGGCTGCGTGCATGCTGAAGAAAGCAGTGTTGGTTCACGGGGCGTGCTTTGTTGGGCTTTGTTGGGTTTTGTTTGGCGAGGTTGTGTCTTCAGGAAAGGGCAAGGGAGCGGGGCAGGGACCTGGGCTGTCAGTCACCTGGCCAGCTTGAACCAATCAGAATGACGCCAATCATATTTTGTGAGACATTTCTGGCCTATCAGCTACACCCTGGTGAGCTACATCCCTAGTGACAGTGCATAGCAACAGGACATTGCAAGAAGGCAGAGCATAGCAACAGAGCATAGCACAAGGGCACAGCAACAGAGCATAGAACAAGGGCACAGCAACAGAGCATAGTACAAGGGCACAGCAACAGAGCATAGCAACAGAGCATAGAACAAGGGCACAGCAACAGAGCATAGCAACAGAGCAAGAGACTTGTGGAATCATAATGAAACCATCCCAAGAAGCACTGGCTCACATTCACTTGTAAAAAGAGAGATCAGCTGCAATCAAATGGGCAAATTACATATAGCTGGGTGCTGCAATCAAACTTAAACCCTCATGCGTGCAGTCAGTCAAAACGGCACCACATGGAGGCCAGATCAAAAGCTTGTGAGGAGATAACTGCGTAAGGCTAACTGCAGTTCCCTCTTTTAGATTTTGTCAGAGTATTCCAGTCCTGGGGCTGAGGAGAGGAGGTTGGGCTTCTGGGGATGGTGGGGGTGGGGGGGTGGGGGTGGGGGGGTCGGGGGGTGGAGAGAAGGTGAAACTACAAAAAGGTGCAGAGAAAGGAGAGAGGTCACTGGCGGGTGGAAACTCCAGAAAGTCAAGGTCACTGGCCAGTGAAAACAGGAGAATGGTCAGTGGCCAGTGGGGAGACAGGAGAGATGTTGTCTGGGTGGGAGGCAGGCATGTCCTGACGTGATCGGAATTAAGAGAGGTCATGGATCGTGAGTTAAGCTGGGGTCAAGGGAATGATTTTCTGTTGGTCAGTTACTGGAATTCACTTGCTTGCAGCAATGAATATGTGCCATTGTAGACCACATCATCGCCAACAGCCTTGTTAATTACACATATTATACATGTGTGTGTGCGTGCGTGCATGCGTACGTGTGTGCGTGTGAGTGTGCACATCAAACAACTCCACATTCTTTTTTTTCTGACAGCTTCATATAAAGTTTCTCATCACCCACATGGTATATAAATGATGTATTTAATATTTTTTATTAGTTTACATTGGACAAAGAAACATATGTGCATTTGTTTAAATCTGCTTGTTTGTGTGTACTTAGGCTGGTGTTGATGTATGTTTTTTGTTTGTGTTTAACACACATGTGAATAGACTGAATCTGATTTAATCCAAAGTTGGCTTAATGTGATTTTAAAAAGAGAAGCTTTAATTTGCAAATCATATCACTTTGGAAATATCTGTTTATGGGGCTCAGCTTCTACTTAGGTTTGAAATTGAAACACAGCTGAAACTGCACATTATGAAGAACTGCTTGAACAGAGACTTGTGTCTTTGGGGGTCCCTTGAAAAGAGACTTGTGGTGATCCACTGACACAGGAGGTCCCTTTAAAATGTAATGTCTGTGGCGGGAGGGTTGGGGGGTCCCTTTAAAATGTAATGTCTGTGGCTGGGGGGGGGGGGGGGGGGGGGGGGAGGGTTGTCCCTTTAAAATGAAATGTCTGTGGCTGGGAGGTCCATTTAAAATGTAATGTCTGGGGGGGGGGGGGGGGCGTCCCTTAACTGTAACGTCTGGGTGGGGGGGGGGCTCTTTAAATGTAAGTGGGGTGGGGGGGGGGCCCTTTAAAATGTAACGTGGGGTGGGGTCCTTAAATTAACATGGGGGTGGGGTGGGGGGGGTCCCTTTAAAATGTAACATGGGGTGGAGGGGGGGTCCCTTTAAAATGTAACATGGGTGGGGGTGGGTCCCTTTAAAATGTAATGTGGGTGGGGGGGTCCCTTTAAAATGTAACATGGGGGTGGGGTGGGGGGGGTCCCTTTAAAATGTAACATGGGGGTGGGGGGTCCCTTTAAAATGTAACGTGGGTGGGGGTGGGTCCCTTTAAAATGTAATGTGGGTGGGGTGGGTCCCTTTAAAATGTAACGTGTGTGGCTGGAGTTGGGGGGGGGGGGCTGGCCCTTTAAAATGTAATGTCTGTGGCTGGGGGCCTTTAAAATGTAATGTCTGGAGGGGGGAGGTCCCTTTAAAATGTAATGTCTGGAGGGGGAGGTCCCTTTAAAATGTAATGTCTGGAGGGGGGAGGTCCCTTTAAAATGTAATGTCTGGAGGGGGGAGGCCCGTCCCTAATAAGCCTTATGGTTTCTGTGGACGTTAAGCACCATGTTTACTTAGGGGGGAGGTCCCTTTAAAATGTAATGTCTGGAGGGGGGAGGTCCCTTTAAAATGTAATGTCTGGAGGGGGGAGGTCCCTTTAAAATGTAATGTCCCCCCATTAGCCTGGTCCACCAGTGATGCACTAAAGGTACGTCTTTTTGCCGGTTCCTTACGGCACAGAAAAAGGTTCCCCTTGGTGATGTTGGAGAGAAACTTACTGTGTGAGATGGTGGAGCTTTTGGATCCACACACAGCACACCTAGCTGTCGTAAAAACACTTTTTAAGATACAGTGTTGATATTGAAGCTATTCAGTGATTGTATGATCAAGATATGCGAACAAAGATTCTATGGTTCAAACAGTTTTAGACTTGTGGTATACACACACACACACACACAGGCGCATGCATTCACACACACACACACACACACACACACACACACACACACACACACACACACCATACATACATGCATGCACATGTGTGCCTTGCATATTTACACACACACACACACACACACACACACTTGTTCACTTACTATGTATGTACACTATATATACAGCATGCAGATGAGGGAGGCTGAATTTCATGCATATTGTGCACACTGTTTTTAGCTTTGTGTGTGACTCTGAAACAGCATGGGAAGTAGACAAAGCGCCATGCACTAAACACTTGAAAGTGGACAGGAGAGGAGAAGAGTATTTTTACTTCAGTCCGAAAGATCTTCAACTACCAGACAAAAATTTCTTGCTACGGTCTTTCTCTCATCTCTATTAATTTTTCCTGTGCAGTGCTTTTGCTGTGATCAATGTTATAATGTTTTTAATGGAGTCTTCCCGTAAGCCAGCCTGTTTTATGTTTCTGTGATCCTATTTTGTTTTGCACACAATTTTGTTGTTGTGTACCATTTTTCTGATTTTTTTGCGTTGTCATTTTTATTCTACCACCGTAGTGAGGCTTTACTCATCTGTTAGTGCTGTTGCACAAATAGATTTTTGAGTACCAGAAATAACCTTTCCCCACAATTTTTTTATGTTTTTCCTCACATACTGTTACAAAAAAAATTCTCTTCATTTAAAATTGTCTGCTTGCATATATATGAGCTTCAATGCATTAAATCTTATATTTTATTTGTTATTGCTTGTTGAGAGGACATGCAGAACATTGTATGTTTTATTCTATTGTCAGTCAGTTTGGCTGGTTCTTTTTATTGTTGAACATTGTGTTTTATTCAGTTGTCATTCAGTTTGAAGGGCTTTTGTTTGGCTGGTTCTTTTTATTGTTGCTTGGGTGCACCCACCCCAGGTCAGGCCGTTGTTGGTTGCCAGACTTCTAGCCGCAACTCCCCAGCTGCAGAGAAGTCAACTGATTTAAACGTAACCTAAAAACGTTTCGTTTCCCAAAACTGTAGACCTGCCATGTTTTCCGTTCTGTGCTGCTGTCTTCATCCGCCTCAAGTCTCTGTCTGCTGCCCATTTTAAGCTGTGTAAATTAAGCTTTGCATAGTCAGAATGCCTTTTGTGTGCAGGTGCCTGTGTGTGTGTGTGTGTGTGTGTGTGTGTGTGTGTGTGGTGTGTGTGTGTGTGTGTGTGTGTGTGTGTGTGTGAATGTGTGTGTGTGTGTGTGTGTGTGTGTGTGCATGTACCTGTGTATGCACTTAGAAAAGTCTCTATGGACAAGATTTTGTGCTTTACAAATACATTAATTATTATTAAAGTTGTAACCACATTGTCATGTCCAGGCTACCGACAGCCACAGTAATTGTACGTCCTCAGTAAACGTCTACTTCTTATATAAAGAAGTTGATTGCCTACAAAGAAGAAGAACCTTTGTAGTGTGGCAGCATCAAAGCCCTGAAGCATGAGCTGCCTGAATGGAGGCAAATGTACTGCACATATTCACGTATCTACAGGTTAATGGCTGCACAAATAAAATCTCACTCTGAGGTGGCTGACTCTCTGGGTTTTGGTGGAGAAATGATATCATAACAGAACTTAGCTGTAAATGACTACCTGATTTCGGGTGGAGAGTTAACGATGATACACTCTTGGTATATCCAGGGGCAGCACAGCTTCCACCAGCCACTTTTCCCCCACAAACAAACAAAAGTTTCACTTTTTCCCCCACAAGTGAAGAATTAAAATTTTTCCCCACAGGCAAACTGAATTTGTTCTCTTTTTCCACATAAGCAAACAGAAGAATTTCACTTTTCCCCCAAAGGCAGACAGGAAAAAATCACTTCCCCCCCCCCCCCCCCCCCACAAGCAAACAAGAATTTCACCTTACCCCCACAGACAAACAGAAAAGTTTCACTTTTCCCCACAGGCAAACAGAAAAGTTTCACTTTTCCCCACAGGCAAACAGAAAAGTTTCACTTTTTCCCCACAGGCAAACAGAAGAATTTCACTTTTTCCCCACAGGCAAACCAAAAAAATTCTCTTTTCCCCCACAGGCAAACAGAAAAAAATCACTTTTCCTCCCCACAGGCAAACAATTTTTTTATTTTATGAGCATATAATAATATTTAAAAAGTGTTGCTTTAAAATCTCATGCCTCAGTGGTTATTGTCAACCTTGAATCTTTTGCTGTATGTCAGTTGTGCGTGTTGCAGAGGCTGTTGCAGCTCTTAGATCTCTTGCGTAGAATATGTCAGTGTCATCTGCGGTGAACTTTGCATATAATGCCTAAATATTGTATCCAGTGTCACACTACAGATTCAAGGAGTTTACCTGTAATGTGTAAATGTCAGTTGTACCTGTAATGTGTAAATGTCAGTTGTACCTGTAATGTGTAAATGTCAGTTGCAGTGTGTCAGCTTTGGACTTTCGTTCATTTAATGTGTAAATGTTGCAGTGAACGTGACAGCTTTGGACTTTTGTTCACATAATGTGTAAGTGTTGTAATGAATGTTACAACTTTGGAACACTTGTTTATACAATGTGTAAACGTTGCACTGAATGATACAACTTTGGCTATTTGCTCACATATGTAAAAATTGCATTGAATGTTACAAGTTTGGACATTTGCTCATTTATAAATGTAGCAATGAACGTTACAAGTTTGGACCACCATCTCATAGGTAAATGTCAGTTGTAGTGAGAGTTACAACTTTAAAAAATATATTTAACGTGTAAATGTGGTAAAGAGCATTACAGCTTCGGACATCTTCCCCATCACCTGCAAAGACCTGTTGCAATGAACTTTGCAACTTTCCATCTTTGTATCTTCATAGTACTGTGTAAATAAGTATTGTAGAAATGAGTTAAAAACAAATTCTGAAACAAGAATTATTGCTAATGTTCTAAAACAATGATCCAAACACAAAAAAAGGTTAAGAAGAATGCTACTTATTAGGACAAAACACAACATGCACATTTTCAGGGTAATCCCCTTTATCAAGCTACAAAATGACAGTTAAGCGTTGAAAAACAAGGAAAAATGAGATGGAGAGCTAAGTAAAAGTCACGTATCAGTTTTGTCTTGTCCGGCGCTTGGAAGAATGTGCTGGACAAGAGAAAAACCAAAAAGTGACTTAATTAGCTCTCCATCTCATTTTTCATTGTTTTTCGCCGCTTAACTGTTGCTTTAGTATCATTTTGTAGCTTCATAAAGGGGATTACCCCAGAAAATTTGCATGTTGTGTTTTGTCCTAATAAACAGTGTTCTTTTTAACCTTTTGTGTGCTTGAATCTTGTAGAAATGAGTGTTACAGTTCTGGATGTTGCATATGAATACTAAAACTCTGAATCTTTTCATATACATGTAGTGTAAATGTTTGTGGACACACACACACACACATAATGTGTAAAAATCTGCCGCATTGCAACTTGCATGATGATATTGCATGATATTTTACATTGTGATAAGATTTTTATGATGTTGCAGTACACATCAAGTGTACACTGGAGGCAAGAAAACAAAAAACATTTTTTTAATGCTTGAACATTCATTTTTAAAGTGTGAAGTCACTTGCTGTTGTAGAATGGATTTGTTTTTAAACACAGATGTCAATCTGGCTTGTTTGTGAATTTGAGTGTACTCCTCTGTATATACTTTTTTTGTTTTGTTTTAGTGTTGACATGCTTAACTGCAAAGTAGATCAGAATCATAATAAAGAAATGTTGGTTCACCTTGTGATACTTTTGAACAAAAGCTGTATATATAAAGCCTCTGCTTGCCATAGACCTGATGACTGCTTGTTGTTATATTTTTGTATGTTTGCAGGATGTCGTATACATGTGTTCTTCACAAAATGAGTTTTTTGTTGTTGTTGTTTTTCACTTCAGATTTAGTCTGTTTAAAGGTCTTCCTGACCTGAATACAATACCTCAGCAATCAATTACTTGCTGCTTTTTTTCTTCGCTTTTTTTTTCTACACTTCCATCTTCACAAAATCAGTTGACTGATCTTTCTTGGAACTTAGCATTTATGATTATATTATTCAGTTTGAAAGGATCAAAAACAGACATGTCTGGTATGGGACAGAAAACAGCCATGTGTGGTATGGGACAGAAAACAGACATGTCTGGTATGGGACAGAAAACAGACATGTGTGGTATGGGACAGAAAACAGACATGTGTGGTATGGGACAGAAAACAGACACGTCTGGTATGGGACAGAAAACAGACATGTCTGGTATGGGACAGAAAACAGACATGTCTGGTATGGGACTCTGAATAAGTGACTGTAGCTTTGTGCAGAGTATTTTAAATACCCACTGAAGTGGTTAGTGCTGTTTGGTTGTCACAACTGGTGCCACGTGAAACTGCTGCCATCTCGGCGAAAGTTCTGTGTACACCATACAACCATGTGCCAGTTTACAGGGTCACTTTATTTGAAACCACATATGTTGTATACATGTGTGTTTAGCTGTAACCTGCCACCTGCTCTTTTGGCAGAATGACTGGGATCAGTTACATACTACTGTGGTAACAGGTGGGGTGGGGTGGGGGGGCATCCCCAAGCCATCCCCGATCCCCGTTGTACAAGAGCTGAAGGCTCAGCCTCATGATGGAATCTCAAACACCTGCACTGTTTACGAAGCCTCATGAAGTAAAAACTGTCTTGCTGGCAGAGAACATCTTAAGCTGAAAATGTTGTTGATCGATTTTATACAGCGCTATTCTCCGCTCTCGAGCAGACTCTCTGTGTTCGCATGTGATTTTAGTTTTTACATGAGTGACTAGCTTTTTATAGCACATTTTTGAAAATCCACTGAAGTGGTGTACTTACAGCGCTGTTTGACCATTATGTTTTCAGTCCCCCCCGAGTCTCACTAAATAGTACTGGCTGCAGCAAGCAATCCTTTTTACATCTTTGACAGAGCACCTGGAATTCATGGGTGACATCAAGCAAATGCTGCTAAATGCTGACAAATAAAACAGCCGCCTGGAACAGGATTGTTCCAAAGTGACCTAAGAACATCGGTTCTTTCAGACCCGGTTACTCTAAATGTAACGGTACCTTGCGCATTAAGTAGCATCCAACGCAGTCATCTTCTGAGCTTCCTGCCAACAGCATTTTAGACTCATTCTGAAGACAAGTTGCTTAAACTTAAAGATGTGCTTGATCCGAGCTATCTGTGGCCCCAAATAAGCCTCATAAGTATGTCTGTGTCATGATCACAATATTATGAAGCACAAGGAATGTAAGTAATGGGTCCATACAAATGATGTACCAAGCTTGGTTTTGATGGAAAGTGCTTTTCCCCCCAACATAAATTCATACATTTATACAAATCATATGTAAATGATACATTGCAGTTGGCTATTTTTTGTTTCTCTTTCAGCTTTAAGTTTTTATAACCGTTTACTTTCTCTGTGTGTGCCTGTGTGTTTTGATTAGGATCTTACAGTTGTTAAGTGTGTAACCTTTTTCGTCATTTCTTTTTTAATAAAAAAATTAATGGGTGGTACACAGAAACCCTTGGTCAGAGTGGCAAATATATCTATATATATATATATATAGAGAGAGAGAGAGAGAGAGAGAGAGAGAGAGAGAGAGAGAGAGAGAGAGAGAGATATGAGACGGGTGGGAGGTCAAAATGACTGATGCAGTGATTCTGAACTCCACTGCAAAATCAGTAAATATGTAAGTATTCTCACCTGTAACATTCAGAGGTGATCCTGTGCAGCTGACAGTATGTTAAATTCGTGTCACTAACAAACTAATCTGGAACATGTCAGAATTTCAAAATAAAGTCATGGAGGCTGATTAGCATGTTATTTAGCAACTTCGTATTTTTCTTGTAACAAATATTCAGATTTTATCAGTAGATTCCTGTCATACCACCATGATTATTAGTATTGGCATGTTTATATTAGGACTGTAATGCTATTTTTATAATAATGTTGTTATTTTGATGTTGCCATCATTAAAATAATACACACCAAAATGAGTCTTTCTGGTCTGACCAATCTGCAGTGGGTTACGTAGTATGGAAGCAGGTCAGTAATTTGGTGTTTTACACCCAGTCAACCATCACAGTTATATCATGGCAAAATGTATTTGTTATACAGTAAATGTTAAAAATGTGTACAAACTAAAACTTATATATATATAGAGAGAGAGAGGGAGAGAGAGAGGGAGAGAGAGAGGGAGAGAGAGAGAGAGAGATTTGAAAAAGACACTTAAAAGTTGGTTAAGACACAGACATATCCCCAAAAATATGGAAGCAATAATTATTAAAGGGGAATTGAACCGAAGAAAACAACAGAAGCCACTGACAGGAACGGAGTAATAAACAGATACACAGCAGTTGCTCACTTGATTTTGCCTCTTTTTTTATTTTTTATTTTTTAAATCAGTGTTTGAAAGTCACAAAAACACCACTGTGAGTGCCATTCTGTGCCCAGCACTGCCAGACTGCATCGGTCAAGGTCTGCGTTGACCAGTTATTTCCTGTAGTTTACTGCTTAAGATCAGCATACACCAGACAAGAAGTCAGCAACCCAGTCAGACATGCTGGCTGTTGTTTTACTGGTTCTCAAAAACAAAACAAAAACACAGCAGAGTGAGAGTGTAAATAATTAAGGGTGCATTACTGCACACAATGTTGTTACTGTACATGTGCTTCAGACATTTGGCTTGTTGTTGGTTTTGTTGTTGGTTTTTGATCACCCTAATAGATGTGTACTACACATACACAGCTATACAAACTGTATACACACGCACAAGAAAGAAAGACAGGGCAGTAGTACACAAAACATTCGCAATTCAGTCAAAATAACAGTAGGATCTTTGTCTGTGTTATACTTTAATTAACCATAAATATCACACCTTCATTTTTTTTTTTTTATCCCACAAACACTCCCAACATGTGAAACCGTAACAATAAATATATAATAACAGGTACTGTTTTCGGTAACCATTTTCAGTTGAAATTCATTTTTATTTTTAAAATCTGACACTCCATCAAGTGATAGCTAAAAGTCTAAAGACTAAAATACAAATGTATTTTTGCCACAGTATTAAAATGTTGTGTGTTAAGGTCCAACAAAAATGCTGAAAGGAAATAATTCTGAACTGTTGGATAAACTGCCTTCAAACTAGTCTTTAAAGTTTGCCTTTTCAAATCAGTATAGTCTCTTTTCTAACGTCCTTCTCGGCTGTGTGTGTGTGTGTGTGTTTTAAAACTGGCATTGTGTGTGTGTGTGTGTGTGTGTGCACAATGCCATGAGTGCCTGTGTGCGTGCATGATCATGTGTGCATTATACACTACGCCTTATGTGTTATTAATGTATTTTTATGCCAGTGATTTGTGTGTGAATATTCGCACATTGCAAGTTTGTCTTTAATTAAGTTGTAAACTGCTTTGACTCATTTGAGTCCCGGAAAGTGCTCTATAAATTCCCTCATATTATCGATATAATAAACTGGCAGTCGAAAAGAGTGGGCTATATTGTCTGCATATGGCCAATTGCAGTCTGTCACTCAAATTTCAGACACACTCATTGTTAACATTTACTCTACTGCTGCCATAAGACAGGTAAAGAGCAGGAAGTAAATGAGCAGTGAGGGTTGTGTCCCTTGCTGCCCCCCCCCCAAAAAAAGAAAAAAAGAACAACAACAACAACAAAAAACAACAACAACAAAACAAAACAAAAAACACACGTCCTGTCCCCTCCCTCACCTCCGCCGTTCACCTTTTCATTTTGATGTCATCTATGTCATCTATTTCACACAAACTTTGAGATCCTCTCTTCTTACGCCATTGCAACTCTTTGTTTCCAATCTGCTCAATGCTGATACTGGACTAAAGAGAGAAAAGTCAGTTTAGGTCTACAGGAACTGTGCCTTACAAACTCACTTCATAAATTTTGGTATACTTAACTTGCAGTACCATGCATACTTTACACATGAGACTACTTATGTCTACAGAAACTATGCCTTACAAACTCACTTCATTAATTTCAACATGCTTAACTTGCAGCATCACGCACAATTTACACAGGTCAGTCAAACCTCAAGGGAGGCTGGGGGGGGGGGGGGAGGGAGAAACCGTTCACATAAATACTAGTAATTAGTATGTATGAACTAATAATAATATAGGAAATTGTTTACAGTGCATGTCCTTCAAATGGGGCTAAGCACTTTACAAATACTAATGTGACAAGAAAGCCAGAGAAAGAGGAACATACTCATTCATCAAATGCAGTGACACAGAAGTCACTCGTACATCAAACACACCGACATTCAAAGAATGGCAGAAACCATTCATACTTCAAGTTCAAATGACACCTTACACACAGTTTAGACAATGCTAATGGTTGGAAACTTGGACAATAAAGCGGCTGACGCCAGTGATGACGATGATGATGTGGTCCTGATGATCATTTTGATGATGACAACGATGATGATTCAGTTTGCAGAGAGCTGTCACAGGTATCATTTAAGCAAAGACCACTTGATCTGTTCTTTGGCTGACTGAAGCACCTGCAAAATAACAAACACCATCATGTTATTATCATCTAGGCTTTTTTCCAGGGGGTGGGGTTGGGGAGGGGGGGGGGGGAGCAGACAGACAAATAGTCATCAAAGTCTGTACATTATCAATCACTGCATGTGTTATCATAGACAGTCAATGTGTGTGTGCTGTCAATGTCTGTATTATCACCAAGACAACCTGTGTGTTGTCACTGTCTGCACTATCACCGACAGTCAACCTGTGTGTTGTCAGTGTCTGCACTATTACCGACAGTCAACCTGTGTGTTGTCAGTGTCTGCACTATCACCGACAGTCAACCTGTGTGTTGTCAGCGTCTGCACTATCACTGACGGTCAACCTGTGTGTTGTCAGCGTCTGCACTATCACCGACGGTCAACCTGTGTGTTGTCAGCGTCTGCACTATCACCGACGGTCAACCTGTGTGTTGTCAGCGTCTGCACTATCACCAACGGTCAACCTGTGTGCTGTCAGCGTCTGCACTATCACCAACAGTCAACCTGTGTGCTGTCAGCGTCTGCATGATCACCAACAGTCAACCTGTGTGCTGTCAGCGTCTGCATGATCACCAACAGTCAACCTGTGTGTTGTCAGTGTCTGCATGATCACCAACAGTCAACCTGTGTGCTGTCAGTGTCTGCACGATCACCAACAGTCAACCTGTGTGTTGTGTCTGCATGATCACCAATAGTCAACCTGTGTGTTGTCAGTGTCTGCACTATCACCAACAGTCAACCTGTGTGCTGTCAGTGTCTGCACTATCACCGACAGTCAACCTGTGTGCTGTCAGTGTCTGCACTATCACCGACAGTCAACCTGTGTGCTGTCAGTGTCTGCACTATCACCGACAGTCAACCTGTGTGCTGTCAGTGTCTGCACTATCACCGACAGTCAACCTGTGTGCTGTCAGTGTCTGCACTATCACCGACAGTCAACCTGTGTGCTGTCAATGTGTGGATCATCAGTGTCTGTGTCTCACAGGGCTCTACAAGTGAACAGCTCCACAGACTCACGCTGGCACTGCTCAGCACACACTCAGCTTCAAACAGCCCTTGCTGATTCAGCTGCCAACGTTACAAGTGTCTCAGAAACACGGGTGGAGACGGGTGGAGACAGCAAGGCCACGTGCTTTCCATGCCCAAAACTGTTCTGTTACTCTGAGAAAACCAGTTTCCTTCACCCTGTACAGGCTGTGACACGTTGCTAGGTCACCAGAAGAAATGCAAATGGCCCAATCTACCAATGAGCTTCGGCTTTCTCTGACATCCCAAAACAGATACCCTGGTGCTGCAATACGGCTGTGCATGTTAAGGATTCCATGGCAGTCAGAAAACACCTGGGACACAATATGTAGAAGTTCCACAATGTCAGGTGGTTGGTCAGTTAGGCTTCAACACTGCATTAGTTCCTTTGGGGAAATTCAGACCACCGTAGCTGGGTAAGGCTATGGCAGTCACAGGTACAGCACAACCCAGTCCTATCAGTGCGTACTGTACATGATGTTTTAATGATAGCCTGTCACCGTACCTGTGTAAGGCTAAGGCAGTCACAGGTACAGCACAACCCAGTCCTACCAGTGTGTACTGTATGTGATGTTTTAATGATAACCTATAATAATTGTGATGCACTGGGACTTGTCTATTAATTCCACCATGGCACCTGGGGAAACCTCCACTCAAATAACAATATATTTATAAAGTGCCCTTTCTCACAATGATGAAGTGATGCTTAATGTCCTCAGATGTCAGTTGACATATTAGGGACAAGTTGTGACCAATGCCGAAGCAGGGTTCAATAATTCTTCATGTCCACGGAAACCAGAAGGCTCGTTAGGACGAACAGCCCAGGACGGCCACCTCGACTCTCATACAGCTCCTGAACTATGTCCCTTTCTCACAAGAGGTCGTAGCGCTTTATACTCAACAACACTTACAACTAATACACAATACAAAAGCGCTAATGACATATCAAGTCAAGCATATACAATCTGCTCATCACACACACACAGACACACAGACACAGACACACACACACACACCAAGTGTCATGTCAGAAAAAGGTGAGTTTCAAGTCTGATTTCTTTTGGAAGTGTGTTCCAGAGAAGTTCCACAATGTCAGCTGGTCGGTCAGTTAGGCTGGGTATTACTTTATACCCAGCAAGGTAAGAGAAAGAACGTTATGTCTGCCGTATGACTAAAGTGTTGACAGATGAAATGCTCTGTATATGGCTGTCTGCGGTTTGCCTAGGAAGCATGTAGATTTTGTGTAGATCAGAAGGTTACACAGGGCCAGCAGAAGATAAATCTTATATCACTACTCTTTGATTTCCAACTGCCCTGGGATGTTTTACATGCATGGCTGGAAGCTCACAGATCTGGCATGCTTTTTGTCCTCATCTTAAGGATGAGACATTCAGTCCGGTATCCCAGCCAGACATCAAGAAAAAGTACAGTACTGAAGCCTGGTTCAGCCAGGATCAAACCAGGGATCTCCATAGTGTGAAACACTAGCCGCCAAGTCTAAGGGTGCGAACCCCTTGTCCACTTCACCACTGTAGCGCAACCCTATCAGGGCTGGCTTTCCTCTGCCCAACTTGCCCACAGGGAAACTGAAGACTGGGACACTAAAATATAACTATACAAACTGCTATGTTGAAACATGCTGAGCAGAAGCTGTGCACCAATGTTGCTTGCAAGAAGCTGTGTCAGTTAAACGGACAGTCTGCAGTGTCCCTCGTTGACAGCAGCAAGGTCAACTCTCTGGTGAAAGAGCGCAAGACCTGCTATCTTTAAAACTACTATACTGTAACAGTTGCTGACAGTGTCATTTCAATCCAGCAACACTACACAACATGGACAATCTCTGTCTTCCTGCTTCTGCTTTGGTATAGCAACTAGCCTCATCAGTCTCCAGCTTACAATGCTATGGGAGGCAGGGTAAGTTCAGGTTCTGCTTGCCTGCTTGTTGGTACGTTTGCTACAATGTGCACTTTTTTTATATTTTATTTTTACAGTGTTTACCTAATAAGAACACAAAACAAGACTTGAAACTTGAAGAGAAAGAAAATTTAAAAAAATCTTGATTTTGTGTTCAGGTGCTAGTGTTGCTAGCTTGCTTTCAGCGGTCATGTGAAATGCACAATGCAATCTGTCAGACTTGAAATGGTTCTAGTCCAAACTCTGTGTGAGGAGTGATGTGGGACTATCTCAGGCATTTACACTCACTGCACTTTCAAACTTTGTGCAGTTGCAGGCACCGTGCTGACAAACCCCAGGCAGAATGCAAATGTCAAATGTAATCAACGTCCACATACCTCCAACAATCCACAAAAAATGAGAAAAAAGAAAACAAAAGCAAGCCGAACAACAAGAAATGCAAATTGTCCATATCTGTGAAACACTTCGTATTGGACAAGGCTTCTGCAGGGTATGCAAATACGAGGTGTTGCATGGTCATGGACAAGCTCAGGCAATCTCACATTCAAACCTGGAAAACATATCCCCCCACCCCCACCCCCCTGCTTTCAAAAAAAGCCTCACTGAAAGTAGTACCAAAAATGTGAAGCTAAATTGGAGTTCTTACCACGGTGAGTTTCAAAATTGTACTTAAACAGCACCTGAAAATGCACCACTGTTTAAAGCCAGACCCACTTGATCTGTCACATCAACTGAGTGAAGATCAGGATTATATATATATATAAAACAGAAAGATTAGGATTATAAACAGAAAGATTAGGATTATAAACATGGAAGCGATTGTTATTCATGCTGCCATGTTACACCGAGTCAATTTGCAGTTCAGCAAGGATGCCCTGTTTTTGCAAAGATACACCTGGGCACTGGCATAAAAACTCGGCACCTTCCCAGAACCAATGCAGCACCTTCCCATTCCTCAAGAAGTAGAAAGCTCTGCCTATTAACCTAATTCCATACCTCATCCAACATTACATGTGAATCTGCAATGAGGTCAAGGTTGTCAAGAGGAATGAACTCGTAAAGTTCAAGGGAGGTTATCTTCCAGCAAAGTTTGAAAGCAGTCAGTTTGGTTATCAGCCAGCAAAGTTTGAAAGCAGTCAGTTTGACCTCCGTGTCCAACATTAAAAAATGTTTCAAATCACAACGGATTGTTTGAACACATCCCTTCTTCAGTCCTTGCTTTGCAACATGATCCCTGCACACAGTCAGTCGAAGGGAAGCTGACCTCATCATTTGATCTCTGTGTGCCAAAGAAATACTAGGCAGAAAGCTTAAAAACAGTCTCACCTGTCACAGCACTCGCACCATTACCCTTTCACAGGCAACAGAGATGTAGTTCTCACGAGCTCTGTTCCAGCAGTGGTAGCTAGCCCTCCTAGGAGGAGCACCCGTATCAAGGATGGGACTGTTTCATTCTGATGAAAGCATTTTGTCTTCACCTGGCAAGGACACAGCCATTTTGGAAATGCTGGCTTGCTTCTGACTGGCTGATACCAGCAATATTGCCGGAGGGGGGGGGGGGGGGGGGGGGGGGGGGGTGAATGCAAAACTATCTGACCTTTTGGTGACCCCCCCCCCCCCCCCATTTCCCACAAGGCCCGAGCACTGCTATGGATTTCAAAGCCTACAAGCCATGTTGTTGCCCTGGCAGCTTGGTTGAGTGCAAAGCTCATAAAGGTTTTGGGACTACAATGCCTCCACCACCATGATGGACCACAGGCAACAGTTCATTAGTCCTTGGACTCCAATGCCTCCACCACCACAATGGACCACAGGCAACAGTTCATTAGTCCTTGGACTACAATGCCTCCACCACCACGATGGACCACAGGCAACAGTTCATTAGTCCTTGGACTACAATGCCTCCACCACCACAAGGGGTCACCTCAGGATGGACCACAGGCAACAGTTCATTAGTCCTTGGACTACAATGCCTCCACCACCACAAGGGGTCACCTCAGGATGGACCACAGGCAACAGTTCATTAGTCCTTGGACTCCAATGCCTCCACCACCACAAGGGGTCAACTCAGGATGGACCACAGGCAACAGTTCATTAGTCCTTGGACTACAATGCCTCCACCACCACACGGGGTCAACTCAGGATGGACCACAGGCAACACTGAGCTCAGCCAGACAACGACTCATCATTGCATAACTCGCATCACTTGTCACGTGACTGTGAGTCAGGAAAAGAAACCAACCAAGCAAACCCCAAAAGAAGAGGTCAGTGACTGGGGAACACAAATACCTATGTGTACCGAGCTACGACATTCAGGCTATAATGGACGAGGTATGGCATGTCCGTCTTTTTAGTCTGAAGATGTGGTAAGTTGCAGTGACTTGATCAAGATCCAGAGGGATGCTTCTTCTTCCTGCCAGTATCACGATCATGAGGTCAGCAGTGGCTACTGCAAATTATCCTGGGGCTGGGCTTGGGTGGGGGGCAAGGGGGATGGGGGGGGGGGGGGGGGGGGGGGAGGGGGAGCACTGCCAGACCTTCAGTCTACTGTTGTGGTCTGTCAAACCTTTGACTAACTTTGACACACAAGGCACTGTACAGATTTATTTTTGCAGGATAAGAAATCTGATTTTGTTGTTGTTGTTGTGTGTTTTTTACTCTACTAGTACCACATAAATATTTCTACAAGCTATTCTGCACTGTTCTCCCCTTCTATGAGGATGTGGCAGAGCCGACTGCTGGTTCACATCCCAGTGGCTGGTCGTGTGCAGTCAGAACTAACAAAAGTTATCTGCTGAAGCAGCTAAAGGAACAAAAATTGGCTCAAGCTGATGTACTCATCGTCCGAATAGTTCACAGCTGGTCGTGTGCAGTCAGAACTAACAAAAGTGATCTGCTGAAGCGGCTAAAGGAACAAAAACTGGCTCAAGCTGACGTACTCATCGTCCGAATAGTTCACAGACTCTGCCCAGCCTCCCATTAAGCGCTTGAAGGCACTGAGAGAGTTAGTAAGTGGATTCTAACGTCCTGTCGACCACACAGGGTCACCTCAGGAGGACCAAACTCTGCCATAAGCAAATGCACATTTCCAAACAAATCCACAAAAACAGTCCCTGTGCAAAACATGTACACACACATCAATTTCTGTTGTTGAAGAGTTAGTCCCCTCAATACAGCCCTTGTTAAAAATGAACGAATTATAAAATGAGGTCAAGTAATGTTTTATAAGAACTGTCAGCTTCTTGTTCCATAACTTCTCTCTTCATTCTACAGAGTGCAGAAGTGATAAACACCTCAGACATGAAGAAAAATATGCAAAACCCAGTGTGTGTGTGTGTGTGTGTGTGTGTGTGTGTGTGTGTGTGTGTGTGTGTGTGTGTGTGTGTTTTGTGCTTATGGGTGATAGTGTGAATGTGTGTGTTTGTTTGCATCTGCTTCATGTGTGCATATGTGTGTGTACTGTACATTATGCTTTTGTGCAGTGCACATCTGTCAGAATGACCATGTATGCTATTGCATGCTTTTGTGCAGTGCACATCTGTCAGAATGACCATGTATGCTATTGCATGCTTTTGTGCAGTGTACATCTGTCAGAATGACCATGTATGCTATTGCATGCTTTTGTGCAGTGTACATCTGTCAGAATGACCGTATGCTATTGCATGCTTTTGTGCAGTGCACATCTGTCAGAATGACCATGTATGCTATTGCATGAAGTCAAACCAAAGAAGGAACTTGATATCTACCACAAAACTATCCCCGATCTGACAACAGTTAATCAGAAATAAATCACAGTGCCCCCTGAACCCCCCAAAACACAACAACAACCAACCAACCAAACAAACAAAAAACATGCAATAACTGCCTTACATTTTCAAACATTTGTATGGCTTTGACTCAAGCTATGATGGAGGGCTCCTGGGAGGTTCCCAGGCTTCCAAAAAGCTGGCAAAAAGAAGCCAGTTGTGCCAGATACAATGAGCACCGATCGCAAGTGCTCCACTGACCCACACTAAACATGGGTAAACGCAACTTCTTTTACAACGTTATTATGTCAAACTCCTGGGGGGGTTTTATGCACCCAAAACAGGGTCACTGCCCTTGGTATGAAGTGTAAATATTGTTTCATTTTTTAAGTCTGGAAACATGTCAGTTATTTCCCTTATAAATAGGACAAAAGTCAACAAAGCATTCTGATATATAAATGATCATGTTCATGTAAGTCACAAGCCCACACAGTTCAGCCATTGATTTTTTCCCCTTCTGACGACCCTGTGACCTAAGGTCAAGGTCACAACAGCGGACAGGACAATGTGATGCTTGATGAAGGCAATCATAATGCAAAGTTCAACAGATCTTGCAACAACAATTGTTGAGAAAAGGCCAATGCTAAATGTTCTTGTCAAGGAAACCATTACACAGATCCACACATTGAAAAAAGAAAAATGTGTGAAAGATTTTTGATTTTTTTAAATATCAAAGGTGAACAGTTGGGAGATATTACAATGTCCACCCCACCCCCCCCCCCCCCCAACACACACAAAGTGAAACGAATTGTTGAAAAGTTTATAATCTTAAAATAATAATGCATGTTCCCCGCACCCCCCCCCCCCCCACACACACACACAAATAAAAAATGAGTTATGCAGAGGTAGTATTATGGGTGGAAAATAATAAATGGTTGCAGATCCAAACTGCCCTGTTTGCATTCTGAACAAAACCTGACCACAAAACTGATGCCAGCCGAGATTACTTCTGACAGAATGTGTGCTGCATTCAAAGCTGAAGCAAAAAGAAAAGTCTGCAAGTGCAGTGTGATTCAAAGCAGTGCCACCTCTCCGACAAAATCTGGACAGTTACACAGTAACTCATGGCAAGAATATTCAAAGAGCTGAATCCCTGACCACCCCACGACGAGAGACCACCCTTCTGTCAGGATCCCGTTGCAGTAAACTCTACTGTTCATATTTCCACGTTCACAACCTCCAGCCATACGACCACTCAGCACCATTCTTTCAAGTGGAGCCGTAACTAGTGCAAGGTAATACGGAAAACGTTAGCAGCATGCAGTACACATTTGTGTACGTTTTGGTTAAGTCAGAGAAAAAGAACATGAACCTTTGTGCATGAAACGTTGCTAGTCCGAGTCAAAATGCTGCATTAAAAACATCAACAGTTGCTGCACCTGTGTGTCAGCACCAGGACTACATTTGCTGCTGCCCAGCGGCCCCGTGTTGGTCAAGAGTTCCACAGAAGGGCAGTCTCCCATGCCGGTGGTCTTTCACTAGAAGTCAGTGTAGTGGTTGATACATGGTGTGAGGCAATTACACAATGAGCCAGCACCCGTGATCCCATCAAAGTACAGAGACAGTACCAGCAAGCAGAGCATGACATCATCCTTCCTCCATTCTGACAGTTATTATTTTCCCCCCACATCACTTGCCTGTTCCGCTTTCTGAAGTCCAACAGCCATGGGTCAACACAAACAAACAAACGAAACGGTCACAAACAAACAACAACAACAACAAACAGGTGAAACAGATCTATGAGGTAATATACATCCGCAAGCACCATCACAAAGAACAGTTCAGATGGGATGGGGAGACAGAAAAGGTTCAGACACGTAGCAAGGACATTTGGAAGCTCCCACACACAGGAGCAGAAACAACGACAAGAACGGTTCAGATGGGATGGGGAGACAGAAAAGGTTCAGACATAGCAAGGTTAGCCCAAAGGAAACAGAAACGTTCAGATGGGATGGGGAGACAGAAAAGGTTCAGACACTAGCAAGGACATTTGGAAGCTCCCACACACAGGAGCAGAAACAACGACAAGAACGGTTCAGATGGGATGGGGAGACAGAAAAGGTTCAGACACGTAGCAAGGACATTTGGAAGCTCCCACACACAGGAGCAGAAACAACGACAACAACAGTTCAGATGGGATGGGGAGACAAAAAAGGTTCAGATACACAACAAGGACGTGTAGGAAGCTACCCCACACACTGGAGCAGAAACAACGACAACAACAGTTCAGATGGGATGGGGAGACAGAAAAGGTTCAGATACACGACAAGGACGTTTAGGAAGCTCCCACACACAGGAGCAGAAACAAAGACAAGAACAGTTCAGATGGGATGGGAGGACAGGAACGGTTCAGATACGTAACAAGGACATACGTGTGGGATGCCCTCACACAGGAGCTTAAAGGAAGACAACAGAAGGCAAGTGGCTGGAATGCTGATCAAATTCAGATGCGTTATATTAGAGAGGTGAGAGAAAAAAGGTCAGTTGTCCTGAAGACCAAACCCCTGACACCACCAAAGATGTGCCGTCACCTTGACCTTGCCTCAAGGAAAATGAACAAATCAATGGCAGCCCAAAAGACCTGATTTGGAAGTAGGAGACACCAGCACGACTTACCTCTAGCTTTTTAGTAAGTTGCTTAAAAGGAGAGGAAAAACTGGTCACTTATATGATAAATAACAACTGTTCGCTGTATAACATCTCCCTCATCTATTTCACATTTTGCATTCTTAAAAAAAAACATATGTTAATCAACTGACAAAAGATGCAAAGGCCCAATCTACCACTATTTTAAAGGATTGTCACCTAGTGCAGCAAGGCACCCCACAGTATGTCATCAATTCAGGTGAAATATATACTGTAATCTTATCCTTGACATTAAAGGTAACACAGGTAACACTCAATCCAGCCATGCACAAGACTAGCATGGAAAGGTCTGGTCCCCAGAGTATAATGGCTTACGAGTCACTTTCCATCACACACACACACACACCACACACACACACACACACACACACACACACACACACACATGGACCAGTAACTGCTTAGCAGTTCCACAGCACTATCTCTGTGGGAGTAGTTTTGTTAGTTAGTTGGTGCTTTAAGCCCAGTCAACCACAAAGGGTCATATCAGGGCTAATCAGTGGGAGTAAGCTGATTATTAAACCTATCATGATTTAAAAAAAACAACAACTCACAATGATGCCCCTCTACCTAACACATAATTAACAGCAACTAGGTTTATGCCCAGTCAATCAGGACAGTTATATCAGGGTGATAAATTAACAGTCACACATAAAAGGACAGATACACCCTAGACAGAACCTGAATCAGTCATATTCAGGTCAACATGGACTTGAAATGGACAGAGGTGAGAACTGGAGTAAATGCTCAAGTGAACCACATCCAAAAAAAACTTGAGTGGCTGTTGTCTCCATTATTCATGTATTTATACGAACACACATGCAACTGGGCTCTTCTGACAACATCAGATGTTATTCCAAATGTTTCCAAAAACTAGCCGTTAAAGAAATTCAAGCCAGTAGTACAGGACAAAAAAAGCATCAGAAGAAAAATGATGTAACTGGGCAAGATCCAATGTCATCAAGTCCTCTCTCTCTCAGCAACACCTTCTTGAAACAATTGTGATGCTGAAGCAAGGTGAAGGCCACAGACTGGTGCAGTTGAGGAAAGCTAAACAGAGGCTGTCACCTCTCACAGTTAGAAAGATCTTGCCAGAACAGTATCAGAGAGAAAGCTTATTCCTCATATCCTTCATAACACTCCGTTTTAACCCCTTCACTGCTTGGCCCAAAAGATTTCCGGGCCACACAGTGCATGCCATATGCCCAGGCCTGGAAAATTTCCCGGCTGTTGGTAGGTGTACTTTCGGTTTTGTAGTTGAAGGGAAATGACTCTTAAAGGCATACATACAGCAGCTAGACTTACCTCCCTTGTATTCTCTTCCTTTATGGCAGCCCAAGAGTTGTTTTTGTTTTTTGTTTTTTTTAAATTGGGGAGGTAAATGTTTTGCTCTGTTGCCATTTCTGCATAATGGCTACTGATCAAAGAAGGTATCGTCTACGTCTTACTGCACTTGGAATTTTGAATGAGATTTTGAATGCCAGTAGTGGTCATCAAACAGTTGTACAACAGCGATGAAAGCCAAGGGGTCCTGAGGAGTGGGGAGGAAGAAGATGGTGATATTTTTCACAAAAAAAAGGGGTCAATGAAGAATGACTGTCACGCTCCCTCAGACAATGAAAGAAGTGATTGGATTTCTTTTTGACAGTGTCGATATAAACTATACAATTTTTTTTTTCTCCAACCAGGGTTGTAGTATAATGTATGCCCAACTGTCATGTGCAATTTTATGATTATATTTCTTAAACTGAGAGCACTACATGAAAAAGAGTGTAAGCACATAATCTGTTCAGAATTTCCCCGGCATATGGCACGCACAAAGCCTGGCAGTGAAGGGGTTAATATTGGGTGTAAGTGATGTGCGTGAAGGATAAAATCACCAATCAACACAAAACATAAATAGGAAAAGAGAGCAATGGCTGCAGCTGAATCATCACAGAAAAAAGAAGCCACACCTTGCAATCAAACTGACAACTTACCTGTGCCACTGTCTGTTCACCAAGAGGAATGTCATCATTTCTGATTGCCACTTTCTGAACCACTGCATTGGGGTCTGCTTCTAAGATGATTCTGAAAACAGGTGTTGCTGTTAAAAGACAGCTGTGCCAGGCAATACAGCGTAAACCACCACACTAACAGGTGTTGCTGTTAAAAGACAGCTGTGCCAGGCAATACACCGTAAACCACCACACTGTCCCCTAACTCAACTTTCACTACAACGTGTCAGTCACCTAAAAAGGCTTAACCCCCCCCCCTCCCCCCCCCCAGGTGTAAACTAATGTGGCCTGCTGGTTACAGTACTGGGTAACTCCATTCATAACAGTATGCTGCTGTGTATTTTAATTACCATCAAAACTGTGGTTTAATTACAGAACATTTCAGTGACTCTGACTTCTGCATTTGTTGAAACAGCCAACCAGCTCTCATTTTTACCCATCATCGCTCTTTCCCCATCAAAAAATGTGCACCGTTAATGCAGTTTCTCACCAAGAACAGTCCTGCTGACAGCCTAAGAAATAAACAAGCAGACTCACCCTCCATCACAGATCTCATCAGCGGCAAGAAAGATGGCATCCATGTTGTCAAGCAGCGCCCTCTTTTCCACATTTTTCCTCAGAATGTGGCTGATGGAGTCATAGAAAGCGTTCAGCACACTCGCGAGGATCAGCTGTTCAAACAGAACGCATACCTCTGTATAAAATTTACAAACACACACGTCAGTTTTCATGATGAGTGTTCAGTCTGCTTTAATAACCAACCACAGCCAAAATCTGAACAGATGTACAAACTTGTTATTATTGTACTCTTGTAATGGTAATAGTTTATCAAATAAAAAATAAAGAAGCAAATTTTAAAGACCCAGACGCTGACAAGTACAGACCTAACACAAAACTGGCCATGCAGTGTCTTACCTCGTTCTCGTGTGAAGATCCAATGACGTAGAAGAACAGGTCAACGTTGCTCTTGTAAACGCAAGTCAGTCCTTCGAACATGATGATCTCCGCTGAAAATATCAAACATTATTCAGATCAGCAGTTGCAAGCCTTATTACTTGCTTGATACTGAATACCAAGTCCACAGCTTGGCTCACTCACAGCAGTTTAGGCATGTCCACACATTCACCTTTTTGTCTTACGCTACTGGATGCCTGAGAGTGAATAAGGGCATACATCTCATCATAGGTCTACAACTACAAGGTATGTGCCAACCATGTATCTGCTAATATGTCAAATTTGGTTGTTGTAGGCTGCATACATTGAAACATGTTACTACTATTAGCCCGTGAATGGAACGACCCCCACGCCAAAGCAGTCCTGCTGAAACTTGCCAGGCTGCATACTGTAAAACACGTTACTACTATTATCCTGTGAATGGAACGACCCCCGCGCCAAAACAGTCCCGCTGAAACTTGCCAGGCTGCAAAGTGAGCCATCAGAAGCTCTACAGATGCAGGAATGAAAGGGTCAAAGGTCCTGAACTTGCGCAGTGGCACACAAAGACATACTGTGCACAGACACACTGACAGAGACACTCAACACACAGCTGAAAAAGACGTACTGTGCACAGACATTGCTGACAGTGACAGAGACACTCAACACACTGACACACAGCTGTCAAAGACACTGTGCACAGACACACTGCTGACAGAGACACATGTGACATAACACATGTGTGCTTGTCCCAGACTAGCTGTGAAGTGTAACCATTCTAAATGAGCTGTAATTGTCTCAGACCAACCACACTGCGAAAGGGTATTCAGACCTTTTCACAGGTATTCCTAAAGGGTTACACATTAAAATTTAACGATTTATAGCATCATACTTTGATAGCAACATCTAAAAGAAGAAAAAATCACTTACCATTAGCTCTGTGAGTTTTGTTGAAAAGATTCTTCTCAAATGCTTTCTGCTCCTTGGCGGTTGGAAAGGTGTCATCATAGTACTGAAAAAGACAAGAGTATATAAATATATATAAATACACACACAAGTGCTACTGTAAAAGCCGAATTAAGTCTGAAACCCCTCATCAAAAGACTACCATAAAAAATCAACACTCAAAAAGTTAATCAGCAATCAAAATACATAACACAAGCACAACAACGAAGACCTCAGCTGCCCACAGTAGCTCTCACCAGGCATGCATGCAAAAACAAGGTACACAAACTCCAGGGCTACATCCTCAACTCTCAAGGCAACTTCTTTAAAAAAAAAGAGGTAATTGTACACTTGACATATATTTATATCTGACTTAGCGCCAAAAGGTGCGCAAATGGGGGGTCCGCTTTTTGACTGTCAATAAAATCTGTTTCAAACACTTTGTCTTGTTGTTGCTTTGTGTGTGCGTTCATAATTGGTCAGTATCACAGTGGAAACAATATAAGCTCCAAATCTGGAGCAGGTGGAGAAATATTATTTTTTGAAAGTGAAAGGCGACACGAAATTCAACCCCTGAAAATGGACATGCTCACGGTGAGTGCTTTTGATGCTTTCATTTACGTACATGTCGCATCAAAACATTACCTCAGTCACTGATTTGCACAGAGGAGATATCGCTTTACACAGTGCATATAAAATCGATTATCACGAAGTTTTGGTTTTGAAGTTAGAGGCTCCGAAATATCCCTCGGTCGAACGTTATGTGTGTTGAAATGTTTCATGACCAGCATCCGCAGACAATCTAGTGAAGAACGGACTTTCTCTTTCGTCGAAACTTTACTCCAGTCACTGTGGTATGTCACTGCATCAGGCGCCAATGTTTTATTTTACTGCCAAATGTCTGGGTAGTTTTTAAAATATATTTTGCCATTCTTCATAAAATTGTTGCAATAAATAACGTTCAAAATTAGATTAACAAGCAAAAGGAAAAAAATAAAGTTTTCGCGCTTTTGCACTACTTCCGGTCAGCCATGTTACACATCCGTGTCATTTGCTTTTAGCACATGGCCACATGGAAGAGACGTTCTGATATGCGAAAGGTTGGGGTAATATTTTGAAGACCGTAACGTTCAACTTAATTTAAATGGTCAACAGAGATTTAGTCAAATCTTCCGGTTATACGATGATATTTATATTGGTATATGAGCTTGTGCCAAAAGGTGCTCGGCAAGGACCATACATTTTTTGGTCATAAATGCTTCTTCAGGTTTAAGTTTTCTCTGAACAAACCTAACTTTATCTGAAAGAGTATGCATCAAAGAAATAATAAAGATAAACTTGACTCCCAAAGTCAGTTTTGAGTTAGTAAAATATGAAAATTTACACCAAGTCCTGGCCGAAAATCGGCAAAGGAAGGGTGGACATTTCAGGTGCACCGCTTCAGTTGTCGTTTTGTTTGCATCTTTCTTCTTCAGGCAATTTTCCCTTTGCTGCCTGACAGGACATAGTCAAAGCTTTTTAATGCTTGTGAAAACGGCTCATAATTACCTGTAAAAACTTAATAATTGAAATAAACATATGTTTATTTCGATCGAAACGCATGCTGACAGAAACGTTCGTCTGCTACTATTCACTGCAGACCTGTGGGTGGTGAAACAAAGAAGCTGTTGCTAAAATCAGTGTTTAGTCAAAAGCAGTGATAATAAAAGCGTTGGATTCCATTCATAATTATTTGTTTCAAGTTTAAAATTTCAAGTTTTTACTTTGTCAGTCTGTTACTATCGAAAAATTGCCGATCCTGGGGATAAATGTTGATTTTGTGATGGCGGTCTTTTTGCACAAAGCGCGGCCATGTTTACCCACAGTGCTTTGCGCCTACTTGCACTTAACACAGTTCGTTTTGTTTACAAACTAAGTCTTCAAACAAATCATCATATATGGTAGATAATTCAAATTTATACAGGTTAAAGTCATCAAGTTAGGTGTTGAACTTTACAATTACAACACGAGCTGTGGAAATAATAACGTTTCGACATAATTATAGTGACCATGCCTGTCTGCCTTCCAGAGTTCTAAAAATGTAAGGTGCCGATCTTAACAACATTATTCTTTGGCTGTGATTTTTTTTTATAGTAATATTTATTACAATTTTTATTATTTTATTATTATTAATTCTTTCACTTTTAAGTTAACTGTTCAACTATTTTTGTCTTAGGCACCCGAGTCAACATGACCAAGAAACGCATGGATGACAGGTTGCGTGTGGGTTTTCTTGTGACACCCAAAAGCAGCAAAAGTTGCACTCACTCTTACTTGCTCCATTTTCTCTTACAAAACACTTACTTGTTTGTTAAATAATAAGTATTACTTATTTTGTTATGAAAAACAAAGTACCATGTTGTCTCATTAACATTATGTTATCCACTACAAAAAAATTAATGCAGCAAAAACTGTTCACATGGAAATAGTTATGTGTCTTTATACTTTACAGTAATAAAAAGTTACTTATTTATCATTTTCATCAAGAAACAAACAGCATTGTACATATTGTTGAAATAGTAATGTACAACATATTTCTTACATCATTTGCTGTTTATCACTTTATGTCAAGAAAGCTTAAATCTGAGAAAAAAAATCATCAAATCTTCCTTGTCACATATTGTTCTATTAAAGAATAACTGTTTATGTTTCAAAATGTGTTGCTTTTTACTCATTTAAAAACGTTCAAGATTGGCTGTATGTTGAACGTTATCTATTGCAACAAACTATGCGTAGCATGCTGTTCTGTGTCACACAGAAAACAACAGTTCACTTGGTAATACTCATGTGGATCACATCTTGTAAGATCAGTTGGGTTTTCACAGTTAACTGCATGATTAGCAGCACAGTGATGTGGGCTTGTTGTAATGTGTAATGTTCAACATCTTGTCACAAATCACATTGAAAGTCAAATTTCTCAGGAACGAAGAGCAGCACTGCCTTCTCCCTTCACTGGTGGATGACTTCACATGTGTTCATTCAAAAAATGCATTATGCACTCACATCCTGTTAACTTTATTTTCTAGTACCTCTGTCCTCTTTTCTTGCACACCTTTTGGCACTAAGTCATCTATGTACACCAATATACCTTACATCAAAGACATTCTATATTTCAAAACAAAATCTTCATCAATTACAAATTCTGCGGTGCAATTTATTATGTAAGTGGGTTCAAGAATAGGGCTCATTCAACACTTTTGTTGACAGGGCCACTAATTCCCTATAAATGTCTTTTGATTTTGATGAATAATTAGAACACCAATATATTCATGCAATTACAAATCAAGACCATCATAATACTTATGTCCACATGCAATAACAAATCAACAATCATAATATGTCCAGAGAAAAGAGCGTTTTAATGCTATCCCCTGTTGTAAATTAACTAAATCTCCAAGGCTCTTGACAATAGCTGAGTGTTTCAAAACTATCCCCTCTTGTAAATTAACTAGATCTCCAATGCTTTTGACAACAGCTGAGTGGCACCAGTCAGTGCTCAAAAACAGTGCTCTACTACTGTACTAAGTACTAGCAGCTGCAGCCATGTGTTCCCCTCCAACAAAACAGTTTTCATGTTCTTGAATTAATTTTCCTGACTGGTATCTGAAAGCAATGGTTACGTGTAGTACAATTATTATAAAGAAGGCAACTGCCCCATTTAGCCTTCGTCAGGATCAGTGAACTACACCTTCGTTTTAACCACAGTCAACCCCAAAAGTGATCAAAAGTGATGATGACCATGGCAATTAAACCTACACTCTCAACATGTGGTCCTCATTTTCAAGCAACATTTCCGCTTCCAGAATGTTGTCTAATAGTAATACTCCATTATCATACTCATAGTCATAGTTGTTGAAATGTTGCTTTATGTCCACAGAAACCATAGGCTTATTAGGGACGGGAGCCCAGGATGTCCACCTCGATTTTCACACAGCTCCTGAGCTCTGATAGTCATACTCATAGTCACTCTCTTTATATCCCTAAAACTGATCTACATTTTTATTCCCATCAGAACCCTCTGCAAACACTAATTCTAGGGCTTGGCTGTGCATGCATGCACCACAGGAAACAAACCAAACGAAGGCTGCTAAATCATGGGAAAATACCTTCTCGACACAGAAATGATGTTTTAAATTGTGGTGGTTTCCCCCCTTATGTATACATTTGTTTTTCAAAGATTTTCTTTTTCAGTCACATCTCTGGTCACTTCGCAGTCCAAGCAGTAAGAAGTAGAGACTATCAAGAATGTGTGTGTGTGCCAGAGCATCAACAGATCTGTAATGCAGATCCTAAAACCTATTAAGAATAAGATCCCAGTAAGTCAGTACTGCTCAATATCATTATCAAGATCAACTAATTTAAAACTACAGCTCGAAAAGTCATGTACCTTTGCCAATAACCTGTTTCCATCATTATCTAGGATGGCCAAGGCCTTGATTGAATACAGGGAAGGCTCCTGAAACAAAGGAAAAAAGTATATGAGCATGTAGCAGTATCATCTGCAATTCAAAGAAACACACACACACACTGACATGAGCCTCACAAGAACAAAACATTTTTTGCCTAACAGTAATAACTGAGTGATTCTACAACATAATTCTTATTTTTCCACTTGTGCCATTCAGTTTTACCAACACTTACTGGGAACAACTATAAACGTTCTGGATCACAGTCTGACACCTAAACACCAGCACATCATTTTTGGTGCTGGCAGGAAATGTTGAAAAACAATGTCCCAAAACCTCAGGTATGGCACACCATCAACCAAAGTCTTTCTCTTCTGAACCCCCTTCCATGTCAGCGATCATCAAGCTTATGATGGGTGTCAAGGCTTCACACCACAGTATATTATATGAGTGGCCACATGTAGATCTAGATAAACTTGGAGCCTCTTCTGTGATCATGAACAGTCTGGATAACTGTCATGATTTTCTTGTGTGTAAAGTCGTGGAGACTCGTAATCGTATAACTATAAACAGTCGCAAATTGAGTCTGGAAATGCATGCAGATGCTAGTGCCCATAAACTCAATCAAAACTGACTGAAATCGATCAGAAATGCATCAGAGTTGACCTTTAGGCGATGAGACGGGACCAGCTGTACAGTCACACCTCTCGGAACGAGTCAGTAGACATAATTCGTTCCACAAGTACTGACGTTTGAGACACCATCCTCAATATTACCTCTTTGAAAATACTGTGTTTTACCAGTGAAATGAGCCAGTGCGGTTGATGGACGTTAAAATCCAAGAACTAACTAATCAGTGGCTACATTCAATGATCCGTGACTGAATCAGTGTCAACACTCAACTGCTCATCAAATTCAAAGCAGACGGCATTTTTAGTAAAGTACCAGCTGAGTGAAACTCCACAGAAAACAGCTTACCGGAAAAATATGTACAGTACTAAGAAGCATACAAAACATGGCACCATAGTACCAAATACAAGAAAAGTGAGCTATTATGAGTATAGATTTCTCAGCTGCTCATATGTTTGAAGATTTTATAGTTTTCATTGGGCTTACCAAGATTCCGCCGTCCATGTTGGTTATCTTGACGTGGTTGTAGATCCGCAGAGTTTGTGTTTACCGGTAAAATATTACTTTTTAAAAATATCGTATCAGAAGGTATGCCAAATACCTCCAATACTAGCTAAGATTTTAGAAAATGCAGAAGCAATGTATTTTTTTTTATGTAGTAGCCAGCGTCAGTGAAGGTGCGAGACAGGAAATGCATTTGCTGCGAGCCCTCCCACGCCGCTAAATCAAAGATGGCGTTCCACAGAAAGAAAGACGGTGGCCCTAATGTGAAGTTTTACGAGTCGGTGGAGACTATCGCACAGTTTGATACTGTGCGAACTTGGCTTTACAAAAATTGCAAGAAGGTAAGTTTTAATTTTTCACATTTAAACCAGTTGTCTGAGGTGTATATTTTGTATTTATATCGGGTTTGCTTTTGAAACTCTTTGTTTTCACGATTTCGTGCGGGGATCGCTACCGGCAAATTAGCGTGAACAGTGTGGAAATTGGAATAGTTCATGAAAGGCGAATGGTATATGGCATGTTAAGTTTGTACAGGATTACATCTATCTGCTGGAAAACTATTTTTCCAATCACTTGTGTACTGGTAGTGGTACTATGCAAGTGCAAATTTATGACAGGGTACTGGTTGTGACAGGTTCTCGCGAGTTATTTCCCTTTTTGCTCTTGTCTGAAGTGGTAGACCGATTTATTTAATAACTTTGTTTGTTAAAACAACAACAAAGTTTTTAAATTATACGTTAACCACAAAACATAATGGTTGAGTGATTGAAAGCAAGCAGAAACCTGAAAAGAACATTGCACTAGGGATTATTCTCCCTCTTCAGTTTAATTACACTGTTTTACAGCCAGAAACAAGTTCTTGATGATCTTATATTTTACTGTGTTGCCACTATTTGCAGTTCACCCAGGCAGATCCTCCAACAAACAAGAGTCTGGCTAACCTCACCATTCAGCTGCTCCACTTCCAAGAAGAGACTTTTGGTAAACAGAACAGCAACCCTGCTCTTACCAAACTGCCAGTGAGTTGTCATCAGAGACACCATCATTTCTTCCTTGATTTAATTGCCTTGTGACTGTTGATTAGTTTAATTACAACTACCAATCTAAAATTCCAACCACACTGTGTGACAACAACAGACTGATGCTCATAGATACCAAAGTATATATTATTATAGTTGGAAATTTTGTATGCAGTGCATTAAACATTAACTGTATAAGCAAAATACATAAAACAGTTAATGGAACTTATGGAAGAAGAATTTTTGTTGTTATTGAGTGAAAAAGTGTTGATCAAGTGTTCAGTAAAATGATTGGATTGTTGTGAACAGAACCGTCTATTCCTGGACTTCAAGCCTGGTGGTGCTCTATGTCAGATCTTTGCTGCTGTCTACAAGTTCAAGAGTGAACAAGGATGGTAAGTTTTAGCTTTTTTGTTTAACCTTAATCAGAGTAAGCTATGTTGAGAGAAAACAGATTTAAATCCAGAAATGTAGTTTTAGAGAAGTGAAGGTCTGGATGGAGAAGTCAGTGAGCAAATCTGAAATATAATCTGTCCTACTAATGTATGTCATTTGTGAGTGTGTGTGTGTGCACATGCATAATTGTGTGTATACTGTATGTCACTGTGCATGTGTCTTAAGGGCTGTCAAGTATATTGCTGTTCCTGTTTTTTAGTACGCATGTCTTCAATTTATGACTGGTTTCTTGTTTTAGTTACCCACGTTGAGGTACTGACTACTGT
Source organism: Alviniconcha marisindica (assembly GCA_018857735.1). Classification (NCBI taxonomy): domain Eukaryota; kingdom Metazoa; phylum Mollusca; class Gastropoda; family Provannidae; genus Alviniconcha; species Alviniconcha marisindica. Next base: position 331,372 of record JABMCL010003296.1, on the reverse strand, counting down.
TGGTGCCGAAATTAAGGTCCCCTCTGTTGAGAACCCAGAGCTGATAAACGCTCTCCCTTTAAAGCCTGGAGTAGATCAGAATATAGCCACACATGCTTTGTCCACTGCCAGGAATTTCTTCCTCATCTGCATGGTCCATTCACCTTCATTTATTATTATTTTCAAGAGTGTTTGGCACTTCCCACATCTTACATCCACTATCGATAATGTCACTGCAGGCGGCGCTTCGACTTCCAATCTCCGTCACGCATGGACCGCAACGTGGAGATGTTCATGCAGATGGAGAAGTCCCTGATGAACCAGAAGCTGATGCAGATGCCGGCCATCTTCATCCAGCCAGATGTGGACAAGACCTTGACCTCCAAGCTCAAGGACATCATTAAGAGGCACCAGGGGACCATTGTTGACAGTGAGGATGATGCCTCACACATCATCTATGCTTTGCCCACCAATCAGCCACCTGAGGGTCAGTTTTGGTCAAATTTAATATGTCTCCCTATCTTGTGCCATTGCCGGCATTGGACAATGTTTTTACTGATGAACTCACAGATGTAAAGATTATACTGTCTCAGTTAGCCACTTTGTGTATCTTTTGTTTGTGTCACTGTCTGTCTGGATCTGTTTTTGTTTCACCATCTGTCTGTTTCTGTGTCTGTTTCACTGTCTCTTTGTTTTTGTATTTGTATCTTTGTTACGTTACAATATTCTGTCTGGTTGCCGCATTCTGTGTCTGTCTGTGTCAGTGTGTCCCTCTTTCCTCATCCCTTCTTGTCCCAATTTAACCAAACTAGTTAATTGTAAATGGAAAAGAAAAAAAAACCAAAACCAAATTATCCACCCCACCCCCATCCCACCCCTACTTCTGAGTTCATAATGCTGGTGAATGTGTTTCAGGAGACCTGTTTTGGTAATGAAAGTTTCTTTTCACAGGAGAGGATTACTTCCGACCAGTTATGAAGCGTGACCGCAACTGCATGGTGCATTGGTGGTTCTATCCAGAGAGGTATGTGGTACATCAGTATACAGTATGCGCGTGCACACACACACACACACACACACACACAACACACACACACACACAAATTGTATGGTTCATTGGTTCTATCCAGAGAGTTATGTGGTACATCAGCATACAGTATGTGCGTGCACACACACACACACACACAACACACACACAAATTGTATGGTGCATTGGTGGTTCTATCCGGAGAGGTATGTGGTACATCAGCAAAAGCATGCATGTGTGCGCACACACACCCGCAAGCACAGCTGCATGGTGCAATGGTGGTTCTATCCAGAGAGGTATGTGGTACATCAGCATGCAGTATACATGCACACACACACACAAATGTATGCATACACTCACAAATACACTGCCATCTGTTATTGTTGATAAATGGATTGCTGAGATGGGTGGTTACAGCCAGAGGTATGTTGTGTATATTGGCATACTGTATAATAATGCCTTGGGCTGTACACATGCAGATTATATGTGCATGCATACACACATACTTCATGCGCTCACCGACTCAGCCACTGGTTTGTTTACATAACTTGCTGAGATGGGTGACATAAACTGTAAAAGCATTCTGAATACTAATTAACTGTAAAACCTTTTGTATGACCCTCAACTCCATAGATCAGTTACATGCGTTTCAGTCTGTGCAGTTAGTTTTGACCTTTAACAGATGTTCCCTTGCGGATCTGTGATAAGAAAACAGAAAGAATATTGATAAAGTGAATAAGTAAATAACTTTTGAAGGCAATCTTAATGAATAATTAACTTCAGCAATATTCTTTGATCTGTTTTGTTTTTGTTTTGACCTTTAACAGATTTCCCCTTATGGATTGGTGATATAAAAAAAACCCAGAAAGAATATTGATAAAGTGAATAATTAAGTAACTAACTTTGAAGGTAATCTTAGTTAATAATTAACTTCATCAATAATTTTTGATCTGTTCTGTTTCTCCTGACAGCTACGACACTTGGGTTACTGATGTTTCAATCGACTATGAAGCAGAAACCTCCAACATAAACCGCGAGGAGGCGCTTCATGTAAGTAGTAGCAGTGTGATTTCTGTAGAGACTAGTTATTTTTTCCCCATCAGGTTCAGAACTCTTTCAGGTCCAGGTGTGAAATTTTGGCATCCCCGCTTGTCTCCTGCGGTCTGTCTCACACGCTTCAGAGAAGCAACACACAACGGAGTTAATTAGCACTCAAAATACCTAACACAAGTACAACAACAAAGACCTACGGTGACTCGCCCCTTTGTTTTTGTTGTTGGACTTAGGTCTTTGTTGTTGCACTTGTGTTACGTATTTTGAGTGCTAATTAACTCCCTGTGTGTTGATTCTGTATGAGCGCTCTGGGCTGTTTCAGTTTTTTTACTCTTTAGAGAAACCAGTCCATACAGTCGGAACCATGTAGAGAGATTGCTTCTCTTTTAAGACCACTTTTTCTTAGTCCTTCCTTTTATTTTTCAATGTAAAAGAGTCCCTCACTAGGGCAGGTTCACTTTTAAGACCACTTTTTCTGAGTCCTTCCCCTTTATTTTTCAGTGTAAAAGAGTCCCTCACCAGGGCAGGGCAGATTCACTTTTAAGACCACTTTTTCTTTATTTTTAGGGTGACTTTTCAGAAGGGGACTAGCGTACCCCTTTGTCAAAACGTGCTGTTTAGTTGGGTTGTGAAATACAAAACGATTTTTTTTCTGTGAACTCTGGTAGTTTGTTTTCTTTGGTGTTTGTTTTATTTTCAGTGACTGAGAGGCAAGAGCTGAATTAGTTTACTCTGTGACACTGACAGTGGGTTTTATAACTCTCACCTGCATTAGTAAAATAGCACAAGTGTGTACAGAGCTGATGGAGTGCAGGGCAGCAAACCGAGCTGTTCAACTTACCAGCTGGGCAGTACAGTGAATTACCTGTGTACCCTGGACTGAACAGGCATGAGGTTCTTCACATGCTTGTCTCGGATCATGTGGTCAGACCTGTTCTGCTATGAAGGTCTGTCTTGAAAAAACCAGAGGGGGGGGGGGGGGGAATTATGCTGTCTAGGTGTGTAGACTTCTCCTACTCTTAAGGTCTGTCTTAGAAAACAATGATGGGGGGGTGGGGGTGGGGCGGGATTTTCACACCATGTAATCTGTTGCGCTACACCTAGGTTTTGACACCGGAAGCATCACCTGCACTGACCTGTTGTTTCAGGTGACAGCCAAGTGGCTGCTGGATCTGGAACAGTTCAACGAGTGGATGGCAGAAGAAGACTACATGGTGGATGATGAGTTTGATGTGAGTGTCAAGTCACCTGCTCCAGTGGCAGAATAACTGTGGCATTGCTGACGGCAGAATGACTGTGGCATTGCTGACGGCAGAATGACTGTGGCATTGCTGAAGGCAGAATGGCTGTGGCATTGCTGATGGCAGAATGACTGTGGCATTGCTGACGGCAGAATGGCTGTGGCACTGCTGACGGCAGAATGACTGTGGCATTGCTGACAGCAGAATGACTGTGGCATTGCTGACGGCAGAATGACTGTGGCATTGCTGAAGGCAGAATGACTGTATCATTGTGGCAATGCTGAAAGCAGAATGACTGTGTCATGGTGGGACTGCTGAAGTTAGAGTGACTGTGTCATGGCACTGCTGAAGGCAGAATGACTGTGTCATGGCACTGCTGAAGGCAGAATGACTGTGTCATGGTGGGACTGCTGAAGGCAGAATGACTGTGTCATGGTGGGGCTGCTGAAGGCAGAGTGACTGTGTCATGGCACTGCTGAAGGCAGAATGACTGTCATGGCACTGCTGATGGCAGAATGACTGTGTTATGGCACTGCTGAAGGCAGAATGGCTGTGTCATGGCACTGCTGAAGGCAGAATGACTGTGTCATGGCACTGCTGACGGCAGAATGACTGTGTCATTGTGGCACTGCTGAAGGCAGAATGACTGTCATGGCACTGCTGACGGCAGAATGACTGTGTCATTGTGGCACTGCTGAAGGCAGAATGACTGTCATGGCACTGCTGAAGGCAGAATGACTGTGTCATGGCACTGCTAAAGGCAGAATGACTGTGTCATGGCACTGCTGAAGGCAGAATGACTGTCATGGGAATGCTGACGGCAGAATGGCTGTCATGGCACTGCTGAAGGCAGAATGACTGTCATGGCACTGCTGAAGGCAGAATGACTGTCATGGCACTGCTGAAGGCAGAATGACTGTCATGGCACTGCTGAAGGCAGAATGACTGTCATGGCACTGCTGAAGGCAGAATGACTGTCATTGTGGCACTGCTGAAGGCAGAATGACTGTCATGGCACTGCTGAAGGCAGAATGACTGTCATTGTGGCACTGCTAAAGGCAGAATGACTGTGTCATGGCACTGCTGAAGGCAGAATGATTGTCATGGGACTGCTGAAGGCAGAATGACTGTGTCATGGCACTGCTGAAGGCAGAATGATTGTCATGGGACTGCTGAAGGCAGAATGACTGTGTCATGGCACTGCTGAAGGCAGAATGACTGTCATGGGACTGCTGAAGGCAGAATGACTGTGTCATGGTGGGATGGCTAAAGGCATCTTGTCATCTTGCTTTGTTTTTTCTCTGTTCATCATGGCATTGTTCTTGTCATCTTGCTTTGTTGTCTGTTCATCCTTCATTGTTCTTATTGTCGTCTTGCTTTGTTTGTTATTTGCTCATCCCTGCATTGTTCTTATTGTTGTTTTTGTTTTGTTGTCTGCTCATCGTGGCATTGTTCTTATTGTCATCTTGATATGTTTGTTGTCTGTTCATCCTTCATTGTTCTTATTGTCGTCTTGCTTTGTTTGTTATTTGCTCATCCCTGCATTGTTCTTATTGTTGTTTTTGTTTTGTTGTCTGCTCATCGTGGCATTGTTCTTATTGTCATCTTGCTATGTTTGTTGTCTGTTCATCCTTCATTGTTCTTATTGTCGTCTTGCTTTTTTTTATTTGCTCATCCCTGCATTGTTCTTATTGTTGTTTTTGTTTTGTTGTCTGCTCATCGTGGCATTGTTCTTATTGTCATCTTGCTTTGTTTGTTGTCTGTTCATCCCTGCATTGTTCTTATTGTCGTCTTGCTTTGTTTGTTATCTGCTCATCCCTGCATTGTTCTTATTGTCATATTGCTTTGTTTGTTGTCTGCTCATCCTTGCATTGTTCTTATTGTCATATTGCTTTGTTGTGTGCTCAACACGGCGTTGTTCTTATTGTCATCTTGCTTCATGTGTGACAGCCGGAAAGCAAACGCTACAAGCTGTCGGGGCTGCTGAGGCTGACGGTGGATGATGTGAGTACTGCAGTGGCGCACACGCACAGCAAGGTCAAAGGGGGAGGTCAGCACTGTGCTCCGTCCAGCGTAAGAGACACATGCCAGCGAAGGTTGCCTGCAGGCAACTCAGGCTTGTGCTACACCTCGTGGTCTGTGGTGTCATACATATGCAAACGCACGCGCTTTCATACACGCACTGGTGCAACTACTTGCAGAGTAATGGGCCAGTTAATTAGGCCGGCACAGGCATGCTGACTGTATGGTCACACTCCAAGCCTCGTTTTCCTCACCCATCCTCCAGACTCTGCTGTTATTTGGGTACATCACTGAAGGGGCACTTCTTAGCTCCGCAAATCTGTCCACTGAAATCACCTTATAAGTCATGCTGTCAGTGCCATCTGGAAAATTTGAGTACTGTGACTGTGGAAGCAACTTGGCGTCGAAGTACATGCGTGAACATTTGGCGTGTCAGTCGATTTTGATTTTACTTGTGTTTGCGTAGCCTTGTGAGCGGTTATAAGAGAAACCTGACCCGAGATAATTTGAGTTGTCTGTGTGGTTACAAAAATAACTGCCATTGAATCACCAACAAAAGACTGTCAGCTGACATGCATGGGACAATGGTTGGAGGAAGGGTGTTGTGAACTGATGCTTGGAGTTTGGCGCAGACGCAGACAGAATGGTTTGTGGCAGGTGGAAAGGCTGTGGGTGAATGGTTAGGGCTCTGGTCTGGAACAACAGATGTCCAGGCTGACAGGCTTAACTCATTCAAGACGCCACAAAATGACGCTCTCGACTCCTGCCGACGCACTGTTTTTGCCCGTTTAAAAAAAATTGTAGTAAATAAACTACTCGGAATAATAAGATAAGCACATCATTTTTAGAAAGCTTAGGATGTGTACTTGTCAGATAAATGATCCATAGAGTCATATCCGATACCTTTGTCTGTTGCAACAGCAAAGCAGGAACTGTCTAAACACAGTTTAAAAAAAAGTTGTATTCTATTGGTTGCACAGATCCCAATGATGAGCCCTCATTCTGTACTAATTCCACAGCTTCCCTCATCAAGTAACACATGTTCACTCAGCACACTGCTATTTTGAAACGTACATCTTTCGTCAGTTTGACACACGTGTTACAAAGGCCAAAACAGACAAAGGAACACTCGCCTGGACTAAGAGGGATTACCGAAAGTGTCCAAAATTGATACACTTAGTGTAATATAATTGCCTTCAATCAATGTGAAACTCGCTCAGACCGTTAAAAATGTTTCATTCTTACTGCATCCGAAGACAGGGATCGTCATCAAGCATACTGCTAAGTTCCACGTCTTAAGATGTGGAAAACCTTGAAAGAGTTAAGCATGTTGAAGAATGTGTTGGCAGTCAGAAAGAAAAGACTTCCTGGAGGGTTAAGAATTACCTTAATTTTTGGACTATAGCAACACTTTTTTCCTCAAATCTGACCCCTGTGCCGTATGAGGTAGCGCCTTGTTTGTAAATAAAATTCAGCACACTTGCTTTTCAGAATAATAATTATTATTTGGAACACAAATTGGTCTCCATATTAGACTGATAGTAAAACAGAAATTGCCTACCTTTGCAAACTGGTCAGTGATTTTTTGTGGGCAGTCAGCATATCCCAGAAATGGGTTTCAGTTGGAATGACACTATAGGCCAAGTCATACTGTCATCCTACAGTAAAGCAGCATTTACCCAAAAGTGGAAGATTGTAAAACTGAAAACAAAATGCATGTTGACGCTGAATATGACTGAGAAGATGGTGGCAGGCTTGATTTCTGTTTCATCTCATTTGCCAGGTCCTGCAGCAGGCAAAAATTTGGCAAGCAGATTATTGTTGGGTGCGCTGTTTGTTTCTGGAAAATGATGCCATGTATGATTTGTTTGATTCCGATTTTTCAGTTTTGTGAACAGCAGATTGACTGAGCTTTTGCCCTTTCCCATATTGCCCCAACATTCTTTTGTGTTTGTCACTTGTGTCCATCAGGTTCTGCTCATCAACCAGGTTGCGCTGTATATTTGGAAATGGAAGCACCTTATCTGTGGAATTTTTATTTATGGATGTACCTTACCTGTGGATTTTTTATTTGGAAGAGCTGTATCTGTGGAATTTTCGTATTCCAAAGTGCCATATTTGTGGTATTTTTGTATTTGGAAGCACCTTGTCTCCGGAATTTTTAATGAAACTTGTGTGCATGGTAATTATTGTGTCATACTTTTTTGGCAGATCCACGAGAGTCTGGAGTCGGACAGGCACGGCAAGCGCCAGAAGAAGAATACCAAGCGCAAGCGGTCGCCCTCCCCGCAGCCAGAGAAGGTCAAACGTAAAAGGTAATATCTTGGAGATATAGATAGCTATGGTGGTACAAAAACAAAAACACCTAATCATCACTTACTCAAGATTATTGTCTCATCAGATAAATTAAATATGTGGCTGATTATTAACCACATCACAGTACACAATAACTCATTGCATATTTTAAAACTCAAAGAAAAGTTGTTAAAAATGCAGGTAATATGAAAATGTACATATTAAGCAAACTAGTAATTTACATAATTTACGTGCTGTTCATACACACACACACTGCTCTGATGTTTGAACAGATTTATCTGTTTAGAACTGCTGTTGACTGCAGTTCTCACTGTATTAGATTTCAGTACGCAAAATTGTCTACCCGAGGGAAGAAGCTCATACTATTTAGCAATACCGCTGTGGTGGGTGTGAAGTAGGAATGGGAAAAACATGTTTGAAACAGTACTCTTTCTTCTCACACCATTCTTTGACACAGCCCCAGCCAAAGCCAGTGTAACACTGCTGCACTTTGCCTCCAGCAGTTGCTAGAAAGAGGGGTTAGGCCGAGGGATATTGTTCTTGAGAACTTTCTTGGACACACAGGTGGTAGTGGTTAGGGAACTATTTTCTCTCGTGTCATCAGCGATTTGTGTGCAGATCAGAGGTCACAGGTCAGAGGCTATGAAGATGTCTCAAGTTTTTCATCTACTGCTGTGTTGTTACCACAGTGGATTTGTAGGGACCATTTCCACTTTTTGCTGTGTAAACATTAAACTTCTATTTTTCTTTGTAGATTAGCATTGTATGAGATTGTAATTTGGGTTGCTTTTGTTGATTTTAATGCTGTTTTAGCTGTACGATGCAACCCTATCGATTTCATCCAAAATCAAAATGGTAGCCAGACTGTAGCGGTGCAGCTGATGATCACTAGTTTCCGCTGAGTGCGTCTTTGTTGTCAGTTTTACAAGCATAACAACTACTTGACCAGTGATGCTGCAAAAGACTAAGTTGTAAAGTTTGTCGGGTGATCCTTCTCAAGTTACTCTTCTGTGTGAAGGGGCAGGTGTGTAGGTAGCGATCTGTGCGACTTGGGCTACATTATGCTTGAGGCACGCACGCATGCATAGGTTATCATTAGGTAGACAGTCAGGTTGTGCCACTACCACCACCACTAGGACTACCACCTGTGTATTAACCCTCTCTAATAATGCATGGGAGATATTGTTCTTGAGAACTTTGTTGGACCTAATAATGCATGTGAGCTCACTGTGGTCACCCAGTGTATGTAGTTGTACACTGACAAGTGGAATCCATAAGGTTAGAGGATTAGTAATTGTTTTTTAGTACCCCGCCACATGGGCAGCCGCACACCGACCTTGGAAAGGTTTATCTCCATTTTTAGGGGTCAGATGCTAGGATTACGTGCATGGTTGTTTTTTGTTACCCTACCTCATGGGCAGCCGCACACCGACTTGGAAAGGTTTATTTCCATTTTTAGGGGTTGGATGCTGTCATGCAAGCAGTTTATCATGGCTGAAGACAGTCCTTGCGCAACAAATCTGGTTCATAATAATAATAATAAAAAAATATTCTAAAGCGCTGTTCTCTAACCAGAGTTAAACTCCCTGCGCTGTACAAACAACTCCTGCCAAAAACTCATGACAGCTCATGACAAAAACCACATATATATACACACACACACACTACATTTTAATGTCTCCTTTGTGTTCTTGCTGATGTCAGTGTATTGTGACGCAACCCAAACCAAGGCAGACTGCATGGACAGTCAGAATCCTTGCAAGGGCATCCTACAGGCAGATGGTATTGGCAGTGTCTCGTTAAGCGCGTGTTGTGCACACAACTGATGAGTGCACCCGCAGCGTGGACTGTTGCAGCTCCAGAACTCCGGCCCTCAGCAGCGCCGCCAAGAAACGACGGTGGGAGGAGGAAGAGGAAGACCTGACCAAGGACATGGACGACCCTCCATCGGAACCTGGTATACAGGAGGTGCAGATTGCCAAACAAGGTAGACACCTGCAGAGTGTGGTGGGAGGGAGGGGGTAGCTATGGAGACAGGAGACTACTTTTATACAAGTGGAGGGGGGGGGGGGGGTTCCAGTAGTTGTAGTTCTCTTGCTTTGGACCCCACATTTGGAATTCACTCCCACAAGACCTTTGCCATGCTTAACCCTGTCATCTTTTAATGCTAAACTGAAAACCTTCTTCTCACAGTATTTCCATCGCCCTGATATAACCGTACTGGTTGACTGGGCATAAAACACCAACTTATTTCCTTACTCACAGTATTTCCATCCTAACTAATATCAGTACCCAGTTTCTGCTACAGTCATTGTGTGTGTGTTTGTAGTGCGTGCGTTTTTTTTTTTTTTTTAAATAAATACTTTATGTAAATTGTTTTGGTAGGACTATGCTCTACATGTGTATAGAATATCATATTTAGGTTAATATGTATCATGTGAGTACTCAGGGCGTTGATGAGCGCATGATAAATGTCCATTATTATTATTAGAGTGGTGTTATAGAAGGCACACTTGGAACAGTATTCAGTTGTTTAAAAATTAGGCACAATTTGTGCAGTAGTTTGTTTTGGGGGAATTTAGGCACAGTTTGTGCAGGAGTCAGTTTTTGAGGAATTAGGCACAATTTGGGGAATTTAGGTATATTTTGGGCAGTGGTCAAATTGTTGGAACCTGTACACTGTGTGGAATGGAAACAAGCAGGTTTTCAGTTGTCTGGTCGGTTGGAGGAGAAGAGTCTTGTCCTACTTTCAGCACTGTAGGTGGAGGAGTAGATCCATGCTGCATGTACCTGTTGTGTGTGGAGGTTGTGTGACTGATTTGACAAGGAAGTGCTGTGTGCAGCATCTGGATCTCGCAGCCAGCGGGACTCGGAGACTCAGCCCATCAAGGGTGGCACTGTCATGGACCTGGATGAGGAGGCGGAAAAGGTATGGCTGCCCCTTCAGAACTCTCCTCTATTGCCCTCTTTCGCCTCTCCTTGCCTCCCCTCTCCTCTCCTTGCCTCCCCTTTCTCTCTTTGCCTCCCCTCTCCTCTCCTTGCCTCCCCTCTCCTCTCCTTGCCTCCCCTCTCCTCTCCTTGCCTCCCCTCTCCTCTCCTGCCTCCCCTCTCCTCCCCTTTCTCTCCTTGCCTCCCTTCTCTCCTTGCCTCCCCTTTCTCTCCTTGCCTCCCCTTACTCTCCTTGCCTTCCCTCCCCTCTCCTCTCCTTGCCTCCCCTTACTCTCCTTGCCTTCCCTCCCTCCCCCCTCCCTTGCCTCCCCTTTCTCTCCTTGCCTCCCCTTACTCTCCTTGCCTCCCCTCTCCTCTCCTTGTCTCCCCTTTATCTCCTTGCCTCCCCTTTCTCTCCTTGCCTCCCCTCTCCTTCCCAGACCACGACAAAGAACACTCTGGTTGTCCATGCCCTCATGCCCCTGTACCCCTCCGCCCCCCACACTCACACACCCCTCCACTGTTAGCGATTAGGCATTCCTGCACACCCATCAAGGCAGTTGTGTTATCAAATTAACGTCTAGTAAACTAAATACAATTATTAAGATAATTGGCTCCAAAAAAAAGCAGGAGGGTAGAGTAGATATCTGTATTGGTTACATGTACCACAGTGAAGAGGTCCTGTGCCTTTATTTGCATCTGCCAGATGGAGGGGGCAGTGGCAGAGAACGGGGTTGACGAGACGGAGAAGAAGCGTGAGGAGAACGACACTGACGACACCCTGACGGAGCAGACCCACCACATCATCATCCCCAGCTATGCTGCCTGGTTCGACTACAGTGCCATCCACGCCATCGAGCGACGCGCCCTCCCGGAATTCTTCAATGGAAAGAACAAGTCCAAGACGCCAGAAATGTAAGTCGCCTGTGCACCATTCCTTGTGTTTCTGTCTTGTTCGGCATGTCTCGTTATGTTGCACTGTGAAGGGATTCATTTCATTTCAGTGCTTGGTGTATCCCCTATGTATTTCTCCATTGCCTGTGCACTTTCTGACTCGGCAAAAATCAGAAAGGAACAATACAGGAACGTTTTGTTAACAGGTTGTTTAAAAACATAAGTAAAGGTGGATCCTGTGATGCTTCTTTTGAAATTTGTCTCTTGTCTGCTTATTTTCTCCTTTTACATTTGACATAAATGTTAGCTCTGCGTGGTATATCTGTCTACCTGTAAACATGATAGGGAGGTTGTGACCTGATGTTTCGGCTACATGCTGTAACCTGTGTTTCAGCTAGGGTGTAACCTGATGTTTCAGCTACATGTTGTATTGGAACATGATAGGGTGGTTGTGACCTGATATTTCAGCTGCATGGTGTAACCTGATATTTCAGCTACATGGTGTAATGAACATGATTGGGTGGCTGTGCTGCGACCTGATGTTTCAGCTGCATGGTGTAATGAACATGATAGGGTGGCTGTGACCTGATGTTTCAGCTGCATGGTGTAATGAACATGATAGGGTGGCTGTGCTGTGACCTGATGTTTCAGCTGCATGGTGTAATGAACATGATAGGGTGGCTGTGACCTGATGTTTCAGCTGCATGGTGTAATGAACATGATAGGGTGGCTGTGCTGTGACCTGATGTTTCAGCTGCATGGTGTAATGAACATGATAGGGTGGCTGTGACCTGATGTTTCAGCTGCATGGTGTAATGAACATGATAGGGTGGCTGTGCTGTGACCTGATGTTTCAGCTGCATGGTGTAATGAACATGATAGGGTGGCTGTGACCTGATGTTTCAGCTGCATGGTGTAATGAACATGATAGGGTGGCTGTGCTGTGACCTGATGTTTCAGCTGCATGGTGTAATGAACATGCTGTGCTGTGACCTGATGTTTCAGCTGCATGGTGTAATGAACATGATAGGGTGGCTGTGACCTGATGTTTCAGCTGCATGGTGTAATGAACATGATAGGGTGGCTGTGCTGTGACCTGATGTTTCAGCTACATGGTGTAATGAACATGATAGGGTGGCTGTGACCTGATGTTTCAGCTGCATGGTGTAATGAACATGATAGGGTGGCTGTGCTGTGACCTGATGTTTCAGCTGCATGGTGTAATGAACATGATAGGGTGGCTGTGACCTGATGTTTCAGCTGCATGGTGTAATGAACATGATAGGGTGGCTGTGACCTGATGTTTCAGCTGCATGGTGTAATGAACATGATAGGGTGGCTGTGACCTGATGTTTCAGCTACATGGCATATATTTGACAGATGTTTCAGCTACATGGCATATCGTATTTGACTGATGTTTCAGCTACATGGCTTATCGTATTTGACTGATGTTTCAGCTACATGGCGTATCGTAACTTCATGGTGGACACATATCGTCTGAACCCCACAGAGTACCTGACCAGCACGGCCTGTCGACGCAACTTGGCTGGGGATGTGTGCGCCATCATGAGGCAAGTGGTTTTGTGCTCAGTGATCCCTGTATGGTTTTGTTCTGTGTCTGCATTGTGTGGTTTTGTCTGGGTGTTCAGTGGGTGGTTTTGTTCTGTGTTGTGTTGTTTTGTCTGGGTGTTCAGTGGGTGGTTTTGTTCTGTGTTGTGTTGTTTTGTCTGGGTGTCCAGTGGGTGGTTTTGGTCTGTGTTGTGTTGTTTTGTCTGGGTGTTCAGTGGGTGGTTTTGTTCTGTGTCTGCATTGTGTGGTTTTGTCTGGGTGTTCAGTGGGTGGTTTTGTTCTGTGTCTGCATTGTGTGGTTTTGTCTGGATGTTCAGTGGGTGGTTTTTGTTCTGTGTCTGCATTGTGTGGTTTTGTCTGGGTGTTCAGTGGGTGGTTTTTGTTCTCTGTCAGCATTGTGTTGTTTTGTCTGGGTGTTCAGTGGGTGGTTTTGTTCTGTGTCTGCATTGTGTTGTTTTGTCTGGGTGTTCAGTGGGTGGTTTTGTTCTGTGTCTTCATTGTGTTGTTTTGTCTGGGTGTTCAGTGGGTGGTTTTGTCTGGGTGTTCAGTGGGTGGTTTTGTCAGGGTGTTCAGTGGGTGGTTTTGTGTGTTCAGTGTGCAGCAGATTTACTATTGTGTAACCTCTCTTTCAAACCAGCTTTAGCGCAGGTCGCCCATGATATTGGTATTGTTTTGGACACAGTTTTATTAAGTATTCAGAATTTTTTCTTTTGTGACGACAGTGTGCATTGTCATCTTCTGTTCTGATTGGTTTCAGTGAGTGACATATTTTCTGAATTGGGGAGTCTGGTCAAACAATATGAGGAAGGAAAAATGTCATCAATTTTTGTTTGTTCTGAGTTCACGTAGGTCTCATATTTGGGCTCATTCAGCTGTTAATGTAATGTACATTTCCTGTGAAAGGCTTCTGACAAAGGTTTCATGTTCGTAAGAGCTTGTGAAGAGCGTCATCCGTAGGGCTGTCGTCAGTCACGTACAGTGGAAGTGTTTGAAGGGCAAAGTTTGGGGAACCTCCAACAAGCAGTGGTGGCGTCCACCCTCCTGGCGTGAAGTGAGTTTGATGGCTTTGTGTTCAGGGTGCACGCATTCCTGGAGCAGTGGGGCTTGGTCAACTACCAGGTGGATGCCGACAGTCGCCCCACCCCTATGGGTCCCCCACCCACCTCCCACTTCCACATCCTGGCTGACACTCCATCCGGCATCGTACCTGTCAACCCACCCCGCATTAACCAGGTAAGAGAGTGTGCCCCACCCCTACCCCCCTTTCTCCCTACCTCCCACTTCCACATCCTGGCCGACGCTCTGTCTGGAATTATACTATCAACCTACCCCGCATTAACCAGATAAGAGTGAGTGCACCCCACCTCCATGAGTGGAAATGAGAAGTGGACTTTATATATTTTTGTTTAACCTGATATCGATAAATTAGATGGAATGGTCGACGATACCAGCATGTCCTAGCCTTAAGTGCTCTTTTAACAGGGGTAATATTGAAGGGACTAACTCTTCGAAAATTTGTGTCTGATTTCTGTTTGTATGTTTTATGTTTGCGAAGTGAGGTTTTGTAGATTGACTTGACAGAGGGTTGATATATATGTGAGAAGAGTTTAGAAATGTGTATTTGCTTATGACCTGAGTTTGACTGTCCTGAGGTGACCCTGTGTGGTTGACAGGACATTAAAATCCAATTACTACTGCTACTGTCAGCAGGTGACAGACGTGGCTGAAGACAGCTAATAACAGGTGTCAGTGATGACCAGGTTTTTGTGTCAGCTGTCAGCAGGTGACAGACATGCTGATGTCAGGTGTCAGTAATGATGAGTTGGTGTTGCAGCCGTCAGCATCCTAGCAGGTGGCAGACCTGGTTGGTGTCAGGTGGCAGTGACAATGACTTGGTGTTTCAGCAGGTGGCAGGCCTGGTTGGTGTCAGGTGGCAGTGACAATGACTTGGTGTTTCAGCCATCAGCAGCACAGCAGGTGGCAGACCTGGTTAATGTCAGGTGTCAGTGACAATGACTTGGTGTTTCAGCCGTCAGCAGCACAGCAGGTGGCAGACCTGGTTAGTGTCAGGTGTCAGTGACAATGACTTGGTGTTTCAGCCGTCAGCAGCACAGCAGGTGGCAGACCTGGTTAGTGTCAGGTGTCAGTGACAATGACTTGGTGTTTCAGCCGTCAGCAGCACAGCAGGTGGCAGACCTGGTTAGTGTCAGGTGTCAGTGACAATGACTTGGTGTTTCAGCCGTCAGCAGCACAGCAGGTGGCAGACCTGAGTGACAAGAAGGAGAAGGATGGAGAGGAAAAACCTACTATTGGCTCCTTCGGCACCAAGATGGACGCCTACGCCAAGAAAATGTTGAAGGTAGGAAGATGGGGAAGATGTGGGTGTTGGTGAAGAAGTGACTGTGACAGAGGAAGATGAGAAAGACGTGGGTGTTGGTGAAGAAGCGACTATGACACAGGCAGATGGGGAAGACATAGGAGTTGGTGAAGAAGTGACTGTGACAGAGGAAGATGAGAAAGACGTGGGTGTTGGTGAAGAAGTGACTGTGACACAGGCAGATGGGGAAGACGTGGGTGTTGGTGAAGAAGTGACTGTGACAGAGGAAGATGAGAAAGACGTGGGTGTTGGTGAAGAAGTGACTGTGACACAGGCAGATGGGGAAGACGTGGGTGTTGGTGAAGAAGTGACTGTGACAGAGGAAGATGAGAAAGACGTGGGTGTTGGTGAAGAAGTGACTCTGACACAGGCAGATGGGGAAGACGTGGGTGTTGGTGAAGAAGTGACTATGACACAGGCAGATGGGGAAGACGTGGGTGTTGGTGAAGAAGTGACGATGACACAGGCAGATGGGGAAGACGTGGGTGTTGGTGAAAAAGTGACTCTGACACAGGCAGATGGGGAAGACGTGGGTGTTGGTGAAGAAGTGACTATGACACAGGCAGATGGGGAAGACGTGGGTGTTGGTGAAGAAGTGACTCTGACACAGGCAGATGGGGAAGACGTGGGTGCTGGTGAAGAAGTGACTCTGACACAGGCAGAGCCTACTGTGATGGGGTGCTGCAGGCCACAGTGACATACAGGTCTTGCCAAGCAACCTGGGGTCAGGTTCTGTGTGTAGGCATGGCATACTGTGATGGGGTGCTGTAGACAAGACCGGCCTCAGTGTCCTGACACACAGCTCGTACCAAGCAAACGGGTCAGGTGCTGTAATGTACCTCTGACAGGCAGAGCTGACTGCAGGGAATACTTCATGGACAGCCAGGGGACACAGGCCACAATGACACACAGCTCGTACCAAGCAAACCGGGGTCCAGTCCATCAGTGTGTTTGTGTGTATAAACGTGTTGGGGGGGGGGGGGGGGTGATTCAGATTGTGAGTGTATAATTCCTTCCCCCCACCCCCCAAGTTGTTTATGTAGTGCATGAATTTGCTATTTAGTGACCTAAAGTGTTTGCACAGTATGATTCATAGTGTTTGTACAGTATGATTTATGTAGTTGTATGGGTGCTTACATCCTTTAGAATGACCTCTCTGAAGAGATTTGTTTTCTTTCCGAGAGGTCTCCTTTTTTTTCTCTTTTTTTTGTCTGTGCTTTGTTCTGAAAAAGATGCCCAGTGTAGGTATCATGAAGCAAGGACAAGAAAAATAAGACTTCAGTAGGGGGTGGTGTGAAAGCAGAGTTAACTATTTAATAAAAGCTCAAACAAACATAATTTTATTGCATGTGTGTTTTTAATGCGTGTACCTCCATGTAAGGATGTACCTCAGGTGGACTTTATGTACCTTGTATTTACACACATGCCAGGTGAGAGTTACCGTAGGCAACTCAGGTCTTTGTTTTTGTCCTTGTGATACGTATTTCAAGCGCTAATTAACTCCCTTGTGTGTTGATTATGTGTGGTGTGTTTGTTCTGATATCGTGGTGTGCGTGTTGAGCCCAAGACAGCATCTGGCGTGAGATGAGGTGATAGCCAGTGTTGTCTTTTGACTTTGTCAGACAAAGCAGAGTGATGAAGCAGTGTTGTCTTTTGACTTTGTCAGACAAAGCAGAGTGATGAAGCCAGCATTGTCTTTTGACTTTGTCAGACAAAGCAGAGATGAAGCAGTGTTGTCTTTCGACTTTGTCTGACAAAGCAGAGTGATGAAGCAGTGTTGTCTTTCAACTTTGTCAGACAAAGCAGAGTGATGAAGCAGTGTTGTGTTTTGACTTTGTCAGACAAAGCAAAGTTCAGCGGTAATTTGTGACCCCCAGGACAAGGGCGCGGCGGCCAAGTCGCGGGAGTGGACAGACCAGGAGACGCTGCTGCTGCTGGAAGGACTGGAGATGCACAAGGACGACTGGAACAAGGTCTGCGAGCATGTCGGCAGTCGCACACAGGACGAGTGCATCCTCCACTTCCTCCGCCTGCCCATTGAGGACAGCTTCCTGGAGGACGACCTGGGGGACCACGGCGGTGGATTGGGTGAGTTTTGTGGGGTGGGGGGCAGGGTGCATTTTGCACTTCCTCCTGGGGTGGGGGGGAGGTAATGCATCCTCCACTTCCTCTGCCTGCTCATCAAGGACAGCTTCCTGGAGGATAGGATGACCTGGGAGACCATGGGGGGGGGGTAGTGCATTTCACTTCCTCCATATATGGGGGGGGGGGGGGTTAGTGCACCCTCCACTTCCTGGGAGCACGTTGGCAGTTGCATGCAGGACAGGTGCTTCCTCCGCCTGCCCATCAGGGCAGCTTCATAGAGGATGGCCTGGGGGACAGTGGGGGTGGGGGAGCAACTGCATTTTGCAATTCGTCCACATACCCAAGTATGTGTATCCTCCACTTTCTGTGCCTGCCCATTGAGTACAGCTTCCTGGAGACTATGGCGGTGGATTGGGTGGTTCATTGTTGTTGTTGCCTGTTGGGAATGTCTGGCAACTGCCGAATCCTGATGGAAGACTATCTCTGCGGAAGATGGGGCAGGTTGTGGTGTTGGCTTGTTTGCGTATTCTCGTGAGGGTTGCATGGGTGTGCTGCTGCATCTTGTGCATTTGTTCACTGGGTCGTTTTCTGTCTCCGAGCCAGCATGTGCCCCTCCCCCTTGCACCACCTACCCACCCACAATCCTTCACACATCTACACACCCACACACACATCAGCACACCTGCCTACATCCACATGCCTGCATGCACACAACACACACACACACACACACAATCTGCACCCACATCCACACCCATTCATCCTGTCCCTATTGTTGATGCTGGTCTGTTCGTGTACACACAGGTCCACTGGTGTACCAGCCATTGCCCTTCTCCCCCCCCCCCCCCCCCCCCACACACACACACCCCGACACCCCCCCATTCATCCTGTCCGTGTTGCCGATGCTGGTCATTTGTGTTGTGACCCACAGGTCCACTGGTGTACCAGCCGGTGCCCATCTCCCACACACACCCATCCACACACCCACACCACATGCACACTCGCTCACTCACTCACACACACACACACACACACACACACACACACACACACACACACACACACACACACACACATTCATCCTGTCCATGTTGCCAATGCTGGTCTGTTTGTGTTGTGACCCACAGTTCCTCTGGTGTACCAGCCGGTGCCCATCTCCCACACACACCCATCCACACACCCACACCACATGCACACTCACTTGCTCACTCACTGACACACATACACACACACCCATTCATCCTGTCCATGTTGCCAGTGCTGGTATGTTTGTGTTGTGACCCACAGGTCCACTGGTGTACCAGCCAGTGCCCTCCCCCACACACTCATCCTCACACTCACGCCATATGCACATGCATGCACACACACATGCACATCTGCTCACTCACTCACTCACAAACACACACTCACACACTCCCCCATTTATCCTGTCCATGTTGCTGATACTGGTCTGTTTGTGACCCACAGGTCCACTGGCGTACCAGCCGGTGCCCTTCTCTCAGTCTGGCAACCCCATCATGTCCACCGTCGCTTTCCTCGCCTCCGTTGTCGACCCCCGCGTGGCTAGCGCCGCCGCCAAGGCAGCACTGGACGAATTTTCTCGCATGAGGGATGAGGTGCCACCCACCCTGGTGGATTTCCACACCAAGATGGTGACTGAAGCAGCCAAGGAGGGCAAACAGGTCACGCCTGAGTTTGGTCTGAGCGAGACCGGCATCGCTGGCACCACAGTGGAACCAGCCGGTCAGTCAGCTTTGGCCATGTCTCTTTCTTTTGTGTGTGTGTTTGGGGGGGGGGGGGGGGGGGTGTCACATTGTGTTATATGCAGTGTTTCTGTTTGTTGTTTCTGTCTTGCCTGTTCCTGGGGTGACTTGTGTTGATGACAGGGTGTGGAATCCAGTTACTAGCTGTTTCTCTCTCTCTCTCTCTCTCTCTCTCTCTCTCTCTCTCTCTCTCTCTCTCTCTCTCTCTCTCTCTCTCTCTCTATTTTTGTCTCATATCTCTCTCTCTCTCTGTGTTCTGTATCGGGGGGGGAGGGGGGGGGGGCTACTTGTTTTTGTTGCTGCTTGACTGCTTTGCTGTTTTGGAACTGGTGAACTGCCTTACTATGTTTTGATTGTCAGTGTTTACTTTCTTGAAGCTTTTTCAAAGAGAAAATGGTTTCAGTGAACATGCTGGGGGGAGGGGAAGGGTAGTGTGCTATATTGCTAGTGTTCAAGAGATGCAGTTCTCCATGTGTTTCTGTATCTCTTCCAGCAGAAGGCGTCAAAACAGAAGAGTCCAGGGAGGAAAAGAAAGAAGAGGGCACAGAAAATAAGGAGGAAAAGGTATGAACGAACACAGAAAATAAGGAGGAAAAGGTATGAACGAACACAGAAAATAAGGAGGAAAAGGTATGAATGAACACAGAAAATAAGGAGGAAAAGGTATGAACGAACACAGAAAATAAGGAGGAAAAGGTATGAACGAAGACAGAAAATAAGGAGGAAAAGGTATGAACGAACACAGAAAATAAGGAGGAAAAGGTATGAATGAACACAGAAAATAAGGAGGAAAAGGTATGAACGAACGCAGAAAATTAGGAGGAAAAGGTATGAACGAACACAGAAAATAAGGAGGAAAAGGTATGAACGAACACAGAAAATAAGGAGGAAAAGGTATGAACTAACTGAGTGCCACTACCTGATGCTGGACACAAAGTAGGTTCTGTGAAAGTCTTTCCATGGCCTTTGTTTTGAAGTGTTTTGGGAGGAGTAACGGGAAGCACAGGGGTTACAGTTCCCTTTGCTGGAAACCCACTGATTTCGAAGCTTCTCTCTTTCAAGCCTTGGGTAGGTCAGAACATAGCTTTACATGCTCAGCCCACTGCCAAGAATTCTACCTTCACATTTCTGTCTTCCCTGTATATTCAGCTGTGTGTGTTAAGTTACCAGTTGTCTTGCATGAAGTGATGAATGACAAGTGACATGGATGGCGAATCAGACTTTGACTTGTGATTTGATGAACTGTGTTTGGCCCTGATCTTGCCTTCATGGTTGATTGGCTTTCAGTGTGAAAGATCAGGCCACCTTTTGTTGGCATTTTTCCCAGCACGCATGGTATTTATTGCTTGTACATTTTGCAGTTCCGTTGCTCAAGTGTTTGCGGTTTCCTTTAATGTTTCACTTTTTGTGGTGCAGTCCAAAGAAGAGGCGATGGAGACGGATGCGACGACGGAGGCCAAGAAAGAGGAAGGGGCGAAGGAAGGAGAGAAGAAGGAGGAAGTGAAAGAGAAGACGGAAGATGCAGAGAAAGACAAGGAGGAGAAGAAAGAAGAGAAAGCAGAAGAGGAGAAGAAAGTGAGTGATGATCTGAATGTTGGTACAAATGCAGTATCATTGTCAGTAAGGAAAGCGCTCTGTTTTTTCAGGTCTGTTGTGTCAGTGTGTGTTTGACATCTGTCTTGTACCATTGGCTGTGAGAAGTGTCAGTGATTATGATGCAAATATGCAGGATAGCATTGGTAGATGAAACATTATGTCTTTCCCTCGGTTTTTGTGGCTTCTTTACTTACCTGTACAATGTTCTGTGATGATTTGCATGGTGTGTCCAGTTCTTGAAATGTCCAAGTCTTTTCTTCCATTTTTGTGGTTTCTTTACTTACCTGTACAATGTTCTGTGATGGTATGCGTGGTGTGTCCAGTTCTTGGAATGTCCAGGTCCTTTCGTCTGTTTTTGTGGTTTCTTTACTTACCTGTACAATGTTCTGTGATGGTTTGCGTGGTGTGTCCAGTTCATGGAATGTCCAAGTCCTTCCGTCCGTTTTTGTGGTTTCTTTACTTACCTGTACAGTGTTCTGTGATGCTGTGTCCAGTTCTTGGAATGTCCCAGTCCTTCCCTCCATTTTTGTGACCTCTTACCCCACCCCTGCTGTGTTTTCTGCCGGTTTTCCAGGACAAGGAAGACGCAGCACCCACAGAGGCCAAGACGGAGGATAAAGCGGAAGGGACGGAAACGACGGCCAAAAGCGGGGAGGAAGAGAAGAAGGGGGAGGCTGTGGAGGAGAAGAAGGAAGGAGAGGCCAAGGCAGCCACTGAAGACAGCACTGCCAAGAGCGACGCTGTTGCCAGCATCTCCACCGCTGCCGCCGCTGCTCTTTCTGCAGCCGCTGTCAAGGCCAAGGTCAGTCATAGTTTTTTTTTTCTTCTCCCAAGGTAATCTGACAAGTATGTGATGTAACTGAACTGATGTCTTAGGTCTGTGTTATGATAGGTCTGTGACACAACTGAACTGATATTATAAGTCCCTGTTATGGTAGGTCTGTGACATAACAGAACTGATATTACAAGTCTGTGTTATGATACGTAACTAAACTAATAATTTGTTACTTAACCATGCTGGCAAGTCTTTGACATGACTGAACTGGTGAGTTTGTGGCATAACTATGCTGGCAAGTCTTTGACATGACTGAACTGGTGAGTTTATGGCATAACTATGCTGACAAGTCTTTGACATGGCTGAACTGGTGAGTTTATGGCATAACTATGCTGGCAAGTCTTTGACATAGCTGAACTGATGAGTTTATGGCATAACTATGTTGGCAAGTCTTTGACATGACTGAACTGATGAGTTTATGCCATAGCTGTGCTTGCAAGTTTTTGACATAGCTGAACTGGTATGGTTATGGCATAACTATGCTGGCAAGTCTTTGACATGACTGAACTGATGAGTGTATGGCATAATTATGCTGGCAAGTCTTTGACATGGCTGAACTGGTAAGTTTATGGCATAACTATGCTGGCATGTCTTTGACATAACTGAACTGATGAGTTTATGGCATAACTATGCTTGCAAGTCTTTGACATGGCTGAACTGGTCAGTTTATGGCATAACTATGCTGGCCTGTCTTTGACATGGCTGAACTGGTAAGGTTATGGCATAACTATGCTGGCAAGTCTTTGACATGACTGAACTGATGAGTTTATGGCATAACTATGCTTGCAATTTTTGACATGTCTGAACTGGTATGTTTATGGCATAACTATGCTGGCAAGTCTTTGACATGGCTGAACTGGTATGTTTATGGCATAACTGTGCTGGCAAGTCTTTGACATGGCTGAACTGGTAAGGTTATGGCATAACTGTGCTGGCAAGTCTTTGACATGGCTGAACTGGTAAAGTTATGGCATAACTATGCTGGCAAGTCTTTGACATGACTAAACTGATGAGTTTATGGCATAACTATGCTGGCAAGTCTTTGACATGGCTGAACTGGTAAGTTTATGGCATAACTATGCTGGCAAGTCACTGACATAACTATACTGCCAAGTCTATGACATAATTGACAAGTTTACGACCTAACTTAGCAGAGAGTTATGGCTGCCCCATGATGTAATGCATAACCAGCTTGGCTGTGTGTGAGAGATGTAGCATATAACAGGTGTGTGTGTGTGGGGGGGGGGGGGGTAAATGTACCCCCAGAGAACTGTGATGGTGCTACAGTGTAATGTAAGCTGTGCAAGATACTG
Organism: Alviniconcha marisindica; assembly: GCA_018857735.1. Taxonomy (NCBI): domain Eukaryota; kingdom Metazoa; phylum Mollusca; class Gastropoda; family Provannidae; genus Alviniconcha; species Alviniconcha marisindica. The sequence goes on along the minus strand of JABMCL010003296.1, from coordinate 308,374 downwards.
GGGGGGGGGGGGGACTGTAACCAGAGAGCTGGGGAAGGAGGTGGGTGATGTATGACCAGCTTTGCTGTGTGTGAGATGTAGCATCTAATGTGGGGGGGGGGGGGGGGGGGGCTGGACTGTAACCCCAGAGAGCTATGTAGCACTGTAACCTACGGCGTGCTGTATGACCAGCTTTGCTGTGTGAGATGTAGCATTCGGGGGGGGGGGGGGGGGGTGCACTGTAACCTACGGCGTGCTGTATGACCAGCTTTGCTGTGTGTGAATGTAGCATGGGGGGGGGGGGGGGGTGCACTGTAACCTACGCGTGCTGTATGACCAGCTTTGCTGTGTGTGAAATGTAGCAATGGGGGGGGGGGGTGCACTGTAACCTAGCGTGCTGTATGACCAGCTTTGGCATGCAATGTCAGTAACCAGTGTAGCATATGGGGGGGGGGGGGGGGGGGGTGCATGTAACCTAGGCGTGCTGTATGACCAGCTTTGCTGTGTGTGAAATATAGCATGGGGGGGGGGGGTGCACTGTAACCTAGGGCGTGCTGTATGACCAGCTTTGCTGTGTGCGTGACAGCATCTGGCGGCGGTGGAGGAGCGCAAGATCAAGTCGTTGGTGGCCCTGCTGGTGGAGACGCAGATGAAGAAGCTGGAGATCAAACTGCGCCACTTCGAGGAGCTGGAGACCATCATGGACAGGGAGAGGGAGGCTGTGAGTACTGTTCACTCTGGCTACTGTATCTCTGTCTCTGTCTGCATCTCTGTGAGTGTTAGTGGGTTTACAGTTAAACACTGCCGGGTCTGGGACTTGGTCATGCTGGTGCGTTTGGCAGGATTTGCGTTAACTGGTAGTTTCCGGTACTTTACCTGTTAAGATCCGCATATACCGGGGTAAAATAGAAACAACAGAATCATCAACAAAATTATGTTGGCCGCTTTATGGAAGAAGAAGAAAAATAAGCATTCAGCCATATGTGCCAGCTGTTATTTTGCTTGACCAATTCTCAACAACAACAAATGTGCAGCACAGAGGGAGAGAGTGCATGGGGCATGTTGTGTGTGTGTGTGTGTGAGTGTGTGCGTGTGCGTGTGTGTGTGTGTGTGAGTGTGCATTGAAGATGGGGGAGGGAGCACGGTGTTTGCTAGTATAGCTCTAGTAGCGGTACTTACAGACAGCTGTCTAACATGACCAGTTACAGTAATTGTTTGATTGGCTTTTCTGAACCCCTTTCGCCACCTTATCGACGTCACATCAGTGTCAAAAATGTCTAGCAAGATCGCTGAGTGTATTGGAGTCTGAGACTTGTATTAGTAGTCAGCCTTGGACTGGAGTGCCCCCACTTACCAGAGTAGTGCTGTGTGCCTCAGTCCCACACTCCAGGCATCGCTTTCCAGCACCTTCCTCCAAACTCTGCCAGATTTAGTTACACCACTGAAGGGGCACTCTTTATCTCTGCGCAGCTGTCCACCGATGTAGTCAGCGCCCTCCAGAAGGTTTGGGTACTAATATGACTGTAGAAGCAACCTAGCACACACGTAAACATGAGATGCATCCATCCCGGGTAAAAAAGAAAAGAAAGAAGTTCCGTCTCGATTCAGACAATTTTGGTTTTATTTGAGCTGGCGTAAGCAACAGTTATAAAACAAACGTCTGATATAATTTGAGTTGTTTGTTACAAACTTACTACTGTTTGAGCTCGTTAGCTGACAGTTTTCGGGAACCGATGGCATAACTAAATACGGCAGTGGTTAAAGGAAGAATGTCGTAAACCAGTGCTTGGAGTGTGCCTCAATCCTTGTCTTAGAGATGCTGCGGGCTTCACCCTGTGTCTGTGTGCAGCTGGAGTACCAGCGCCAGCAGCTGCTGCAGGAGCGGCAGCAGTTCCACCTGGAGCAGATTCGGGCCGCAGAGTACCGTGCTCGGCAGATCGCCATGACGCAGCTGGCCGCTGAGCAGCGCCAACACCCGCCCACTGCCTCACCTGACCAAGGTAGGGCTGAGAGGGAGAGAACGGGTGATTGGGTTTGTGGGTGGTGCATGTGTTAACTTGATCAGTTGTTAAGTTGATTGTTCGTAGTCCTGTGGGTAAGTTAGTGTAACTTACTAATATTTAGATTTCTTTCTTCTCCATTTTTGTTGTCTAAGATCACCTTGCTGTGAACAAACATAAAATATTGATTGATTGATTGATTGATGGTGTGGATCAGTGTAGTTTGTGTGTAGTGTGTTGATTGATTGATGGTGTGTGTGTCAGTGTAGTTTGTGTGTAGGTGTGTGGATGGGTGCAGGCAGCGTTTTACTAAAGAACATGATTGATTGTATTCACAAATAATTATATTACTTGTCTTACAAATGTGATGCCAACTTGTTTGGCGACTGGGTTTTCTAGTGTTGGCCAGTCGTGACTCCGTCTGTAACAAGATTAGAGAAGTGATTTGAGGTGACACCCCATAGTGTGTCAGTGACCGTGTGTATGTGTGTGTGCACACCACTCACCCATGTTCCCTCTGTGTGCTCAGCAGGCGGTCAGTCGGCCTCCTCCACCCCCACCGGCAGCGCAGCCTCCCAAAACCCGGCACTGGCAGCGGCCGTCAGCCAGGGGACCTATGCCATGCACGGCTCCCCGCTGCCTCCGCAGGGCCCGCAGGTGCAGGCCACGCCCATCAGTCAAGGCTCCCCAGCCCCGCCTCCCGCGTCCATCACGCCCACCTCCTCCACCCCGTCCTCCCAGACGCCGCAGCAGCCGCCCACGCCGGCCGGTTCGACAGGTGGGGACGATCCTCCAGGTACTTACCCCCCCACCAAAGGTAGCTCCTCGCTGCAGGGTAACTTCTCCGCCGCCGCTGCCGCCAAAGGTAGCCCGCCCCCGTCCTCGCAGGAGGAAGGGGACAAGAGCGGCAAAGCGTGCGAGAGCGCTTCCCCCAAACCCCCCACCCCCTCCCAGGCCCCCGTTCTGACGGACGGCGCCGCGGCGGGCAGCAAGAGCGTGGAGTCGTCGGGCTCGCAGACGGTGGAAGACCCTGGCGCGGCCCTGCAGCCTCCGCACCTTGAGCCCGAGGGTCCCGTGGGGTCAGAGCGCCCCACCGAGTCGTCGCCGGCCCCGCCGGGGGGGTCGCAGCCTGCAGGGGTTGAAGGTCAAGGTCAGAGTGCTTGTGGCATGGTGGCTGCTCCTGGCATGGCGCTCTAACCAGTTCCCCCCGCCGTACAGCTCCGGGAGCAAGCGTCCTGTGTACTCGCTGTCAGTGGTCCCTCGCCTGACTCCCGGCCCCGCTGCTCTGTACTTGTATGCATTAGATGCACAGAGAGGGAGAGAGGGAAAGCATGCTAGTGCAGACCCAAGCTCATGCAGTACGCTGATCCAGGCACAGCCACACGCATGCACACTCTCACAGACACACACACACATACACGTGCACACGTGCACACACAAACGTGCACTCTCTCACAGACACACAAATATATACACACACGCACAAACATGCATGCACACACACAGACATTCATGCACACACACACACACACGCGCGCATACTCTCTCTCGTTTAATCCTTCATTCACTTATTTGCAATGATAAGGAAACTGGCTGCTGGTGTTCTCCTAGTTTGGGATAGAAGTAGTGTGGAAAGAGGAAAGTTGCTACTTTTTGCGTTGTGGTGGAATGGGCTGTGGGCGGTAGGCGCCTCAGAGAAAGGGATCTTGTTGCCAGCAGACGCCACTTGTGTAGAAATGACCGTTACCAGTGGTCGTCAGCTGACCTGCTGTCACCCCCCTGTCCACTCTGTGAATAGTAGGACGTCGCTTGTGGTGGGATGTTGTTACCAGGTAGGACGTCGCTTGTGGTGGGGTGTTGTTACCAGGTAGGACGTTCGCTTGTGGTGGGGTGTTGTTACCAGGTAGGACGTCGCTTGTGGTGGGGTGTTGTTACCAGGTAGGACGTCGCTTGTGGTGGGGTGTTGTTACCAGGTAGGACATCGCTTGTGGTGGGGTGTTGTTACCAGGTAGGACGTCGCTTGTGGTGGGGTGTTGTTACCAGGTGGGACGTCGCTTGTGGTGGGTGTTGTTACCAGGTAGGACGTCGCTTGTGGTGGGGTGTTGTTACCAGGTAGGACGTCGCTTGTGGTGGGGTGTTGTTACCAGGTGGGACGTCGCTTGTGGTGGGTGTTGTTACCAGGTGGGACGTCGCTTGTGGTGGGGTGTTGTTACCAGGTGGGACGTCGCTTGTGGTGGGGTGTTGTTACCAGGTAGGACGTTGCTTGTGGTGGGGTGTTGTTACCAGGTGGGACGTCGCTTGTGGTGGGTGTTGTTACCAGGTGGGACGTCGCTTGTGGTGGGGTGTTGTTACCAGGTAGGACGTTGCTTGTGGTGGGGTGTTGTTACCAGGTAGGACGTTGCTTGTGGTGGGGTGTTGTTACCAGGTAGGACGTCGCTTGTGGTGGGGTGTTGTTACCAGGTAGGACATTGCTTGTGGGAGGGTGTCATTACCAGGTGGAACAGGGTGTCATTACCAGGTGGGACGTTGCTTTTGGTGGGGTGTCGTTACCAAGTGGGACATTGCTTGTGATGGGGTATCGTTACCAGGTAGGACGTTGCTTGTGGTGGGGTATCGTTACCAGGTAGGACGTTGCTTGTGGTGGGGTATCGTTACCAGGTAGGACATTGCTTGTGGTGGGGTGATCGTTACCAGGTAGGACGTTGCTTGTGGTGGGGTATCGTTACCAGGTGGATTGCTTGTGGTGGGGTGTCGTTACCAGGTGGGACGTTGCTTGTGGTGGGGTGTTGTTACCAAGTGGGATGTTGCTTGTGGTGGGATGTCATTACCAGGTGGAACAGGGTGTCAATACCAGGTGGGATGTTGCTTGTGGTGGGGTATCGTTACCAGGTGGGACGTTGCTTGTGGTGGAGTATCGTTACCAGGTGGGACGTTGCTTGTGATGGGGTGTCGTTACCAGGTGGGACAGGGTGTCGTTACCAGGTAGGATGTCACTTGTGGTGGGGTATCTTTACCAGGTGGGACAGGGTGTCGTTACCAGTTGGGACAGGGTGTCATTACCAGGTGGGACAGGGTGTCGTTACCAGGTGGGACGTTGCTTGTGGTGGGGTGTCATTACCAGGAAGGGCGTTGCTTGTGGTGGGGTGTCATTACCAGGTAGGACGTTGCTTGTGGTGGGTGTTGCCAGGCAGTTCCAACAGCGTCTGTATGAACATGGTTTTGGAGTGTATGGTGTAATAACATTGTAGCATGGTGCAGGGGTCGGTTGTGTACTTTGTACTGCTGATTGTTAACTCCCATCCATGCATGTGGTTTGTAGGTTTGTAGGCGTAACTTTAACACTTGTATCAAGAGATGCTGTGTACAGTATAACCGATGCTCGTTGGTGAACGGAAAAGTGTGTGTATCTGCGTGTGTGTGCATGCACGTGTGTCTTCATGCAGGTCAGCATGTTTGCGTGAGCAAGTAGACGGGCGTGTTGTGAGGCTGGGCTGGACTCGCTCTGTCTGAGCTGCACACTGCTTTGAATGAAATGGACTGATGATGGGATGTCAGCTGATTTCAGTGGGTTCATAATTCATGGAAACTGAGCCAAACACAAACTCACAGCGAGTTTTGCTTCAAAACACACAAGATCATATGGATTTTGCGATTTTTTAAAAAATTAGGTGGTGGAGGGGGGCTCCTTTAAGAGGTGTTGACGACTTCATTGCTTGTAACTGACCTCTTTGTTTGCAAGGGTCAAATCCCATACTTTTAACACAGGCAAACATGACCACTTTAGTCTGTTGTGTGAGTTCACCGGTGTCTGAGTGGTTAGTTGTGCATGTCCACCCCAGTTGCCAGAAACTTTGGGTCAACATGTTTTTTTGAGTGCAGTTCACATGATTTTCCCATTAACCTTGAAAGACAAATTTACAGACAGTTAAAAGAGGTGTGTTCTGACTGATACTGACGCATGTTCACTTTCCGGTCTGTTGACTGGATGCGTGTGAGCTAACACTAACGGATTAGTCTCTAATTCCTTGTATTTGCATGCGGCAGATTGGGACATCATTAGGAAAGGGTTGTGGACTCTAGTTACCAAGACTCCACCTGTTTGTTGCTGCCCCCTCCCTCCCCCACTACAGTCTGTTTTGTGCTTTTAGCATGGGAATGGTGAAAATGTATCTTTGTCTGTCTTAGAACTTTGGGTAGTAGTCTGTGAGTCTTTCACCTTCAGACCCTCTTGGGAACTGACTTCCACTGTACAGGCCAGTCCTCTCGCTGGTGGAAAGCGACCCTTTGAACCCGTTTGTCTGCTGCACAGTAAACCTGAACAAGCAGCTGTCAACCTCTTGCTTGCATGAAGGTTATCAGTCAACTAGACCTAATTTGGTCCTAGTTCAGCAAACACTTGTTACTGGTAGCACGAGTCCTGTTCGTACTCCACAGTGAATGCATGGGACTCAAGTCATTAAAACAACACGGAGTGCTTTTCTTCTGAAATGTTCAGAATGTAGGTAGCACTATGGTTTGCGTTGGTGTAATTGCGTAAGTTTGGCACTAGGTTCTTGACATTGCCGATTGCCATGCTCTTTGTTTTGTTAGAAACGTACTAAAAAGTTTCTTTTTTTTCATGAATGTTCATTGGAAACGTCCTGAACTGTAGGCAGGCTGAATGCAACAGCACTTCTGTTCTTTGCCGTTCACTGTGTCACAAATATATATTGCCATTGCAGGCCTGTCCTACCAAAAAGCCAAACAAAATCTTCAGTCTTGAAGTACTGACACGAACAGTTCAGTTTTTATCTGAACCACACCAGACACTTTGTAGCTTGGAAATCAAGCATTAACCTTGGGAAATACTGAAGACAGCTTTTTTGTTTTTGTCATTGTTGAGAAATTAGCAACAGGTTCTCTGTAGACTTTTACAGTAGGACTGCCTGGACAGACACAAGATTCTTTGTAGACTTTAACTGTCTGGACAAACAGAAGATGCTGTGTATACTTTTACATTTGGACAGACTGATCTGTATACTTTTACGTTTGGACTGGCTGGTCAGACTGATCTGTATACTTTTTCGTTTGGACTGTCTGGACAGACAGAAAAGAATTCTCTATAAAAACATACATTCTGACCACTTGTACCTCAACAGGAAGAAAATTCCCTGTCACATTCATCTGTCTTGACAAAAAGTATTTCTGTGCAGATTTGCCCACCTTGCTTGAAAATAGTCTGCACATTATTTTTGTGTTGTAGGATCAGCATGCTATTTTTGTATTTCAGGATCAACATGTCATTTCTGTGTGTCGCAGGATCAGCATGTTATTTTTGTGTGTTGCAGGGTCTGCGGCGCCCAGCGAAGGAACAGAGGGTGCATCGGCACAATCCTCCCCTCCCCCCAAATGATCAGCATGCGCTCAGCGTGTTCATCCCGTCACCCTCATTCTGTCCTTTTTATCCGCCAGTGCTGTTGTGCAATTACCAATTACCAGGCATTTGGATTTTTATTTCATTGTTGTGTAAACTGCTTTTTTGTTAGGAGTTATGACATTTTCAGGACTTACCGGTTGCATGCACACAAAAATAAAATAAACCTGCAATCTGAAACTGTTGAAAAGTGTGAAACAGAAAGGCCCAGAGTGCTCATGCAGAATCAACAAACAGGGGAGTTAATTAACACTCAAAATATGTATCACAAGTACAACAACAAAGACCCGAGTCACCTGCTCGGGTGGAGTTTATGTCCCTTGTATTTACATGCATGCCAGGTGAGAGTTACCGTAGGCGGCTCAGGTCTTTGTTATACTTGTGTTACGTATTTTGAGTGCTAATTAACTACCCTGTTTGTTGATTCTGTTCAAAAATGGTTATTTTTTAAATATATCTTAATGTTGGCATTTTTTGGAGACTGTGTTAAAATCTTTCAGAGATTGCTTTATGGTAATTTGCTTCACAAGGTCATGCTGCTTTTTCACAGAATGTGCTCAAAGCAAATTTAAAAAAAAAGGATTTGCAAAGAAGAAGAAAGAACCACTGAACAAAATAATTGTTTGAAAAAGTTGTAGACAATTCATTGTATGTATCATGGTCAGTTATACTTTCTGTACATGTCTGTCAAGACAGTTCATTGTGGATCAGTCATGATGGATTGTATCTTCTCATTGATGCTCTTCATATTGACGCATTCAGCACCTTTGGGATCATCAGGATTTATCACTCAGCTTAGTCACAGAGGCTGTGTTTGATGTAATGGTTTGTCTTGAAAGGAGGGGGCATTTGTGAATCATTCTTAGTGCTGTGTATTCAAGGCATTGAAGGGGCACTTGTGAGTGTATCATTCTTAGTGCTGTTTTCAAGGCATTGAAATGTTGGTTTCTGTCCATTTGTCTCCTTCATAGATCTGACATGGTAGTCTCCTGTAGTTAGTACCTTGTTCAGCAAGTTGTTGAACAGTTCAGCATTTGGTGAATGGCATCCAGCCCCTGCAGCAGCATTGGCAGGTTAATCCGCGGGAGCATTTTGTCGTCTCGTGTTTGTGTGTGTCACTGCCATACTCTAGCCCACAACCCCCACTTGCGTATTTTGTGTTGTGGAATCTGTATTGTTTTGTGTGGATGATTTTGATTTTCCATTTAGAGCAGCTACGTGGCAGTGGGCATTCCGACTCTTTCACTACCGTTGTGTGGTACCTGTCTGCTTTCCTCGCTGCTGGCTGTCTGCCGTCTCTTGCAAAGAGAGGGATGCGAGATTCTGACTGAGCAGCGACCGTGGTGTGTAGTGTGCACGTGAAGGCACGGCGGGCACTGACCAGTCAGTGGTCATTTGGAAGTGAAAGGTCTCATCAGGTGGTTGGGCCCCAAACCACGGGACGCCAGACTACAGTCCAGCACATCTGACCAACAGCTTTTGAGCTCCACAGTAGTTCAATTTAGAATGCACACAAACCTTGGATAAGAGTTAAATTGTGCTCCATCAGAACTTGCAAGTTCTGTGTGTAAATATTAATGTGAACGTGTTGATATTTTGTTTTGTGCCGACTATGTCTGAATGATTTATATTGATGTACAAAATAAATGTTTTTTTGCTACGCATTATGTCTCCTGTATTTTTGTGCATAGGCTGTTAATGGTTGTCTGAACAAAGTCTTCATTATAATAAAAGAGTCAGTTTTGGAGTGTTACTTACAAAGATTATTGTCACTTTCCGTGATGAAAAAAACACCACCACCATGTCATGGCAGAAAAATGCTAGTACATCCCAAAACTCACTGACGTTGATTTATGTACCGTTTGATGGCTTGTTGGTATGAAGAAATCAGAATGGTCCAGGGTGTTCACTGATGTTGATTTGTGTAATGTGATGGCTTCTTAGCATGGACAGAACACAATTTAATTTTGTTTTAAATTAATACACAAAATGTTTTGTCCGAATAAATAGCATTCTTTTGAACCTTTTTACTAGCAGTCATTCTTTTTTAGATTTTTTTGTTTTTTTCCCTAACAAACCATCAAACATTACAATAACAATTTATAAATAATAAATAAAACATTTTCAAATATATTTACAAGTGCACATTTCTTTTATTCCAAACTGGCATCACTGGGATGAATGAGTTTCAGGGTGCAGATTGTGTTTTTGTTGGTGAGTATGCTATTTTTACTCCTGGCTAGCCAGCACATCAAATAAAGCAGCACATTTTGTTTCGGGTTCATCGCCCTTTTTGTGAGAATGATGCCAAGAAACACCAGTCTTTCTTTCATCTGGAGACTCCTTGTTCACACACCTGTAAGCAGCCATACTCTCCGTGCCTAATAGGCCATCTCGCCTCCGTGGACGTAAAGCACCAAGAAAGAAGCCATACTCTTTCTCACATGGCCAGCACTGCAGAGAGTTCAGGTTGTTGATAAAAATGACCAGCTGTTAATTTGGTCGCCTGTCACCCATGTACCCACAGACCTCACCCCTCGCCTGTGTGATCACTTTGGTGGTCTGGTTCCAGTCCAACGGAGACAGCATACCCTGTAACCTATCGGGGGGGAGCTGCCACAAGTATCATTTGTGTCGTGACAAAAGTTGTTGCAACAAAACACGTCTATTGCCGCAACAAAAACATGCTTGTCACAACAAAATTATGTTTGTCACAACAACCCCATGTTTGTTGCAACAAAACTTTTGTTGCAACAAATATTTGTCGCAACAAAAGTATTGTTGCGACAAGCACACTTTTGACACAACAAACCTGTCTTTTGTCACAACAAAAGTGTGCTTGTTGCAACAAAAGTTTTGTCATGACAAGCATACATTTGTCGCAAAAACAAAGGTTTTGTCACAACAAGCACACTTGTCATGACAAAAGATGTGTTTGTCATGACAAAAGTATGTTTGTCGCAACAAACCTTTGTTGTGACAAAATTATGTTTGTCGTAGCTCCCACCACTGATAGTAATCTGCCCCTTGTCTTTGTGATCACTTCAGCAGTCCATGGTTCCAGTCCAATGGAGACAACATACCCTGTAGCCTATAATTGGCTGGAGCTGCCACAAGTATCGTTTTTGTCGCGACAAACACTTGTTTGTCATGACAAAACACATCTTTTGTCGCGACCAACATAATTTTGTCATGACAAACATTTTGTCACAACAAGCATACTTTTGTTGCAACAAACATGTTGCAACAAAACGTGTCTTTTGTCGCAACAAAAGTAAGCTTGTCGCAACAAAACTTTTGTTGTGACAAAAGACATGTTTTGTTGCGACAAAAATTTTGTCACGACAAGCACACTTTTGTTGCAACAAAAATGATACTTGTGGCAGTTCCCGCCAATGATAGTAACCTGCCCTTGTCTTTGTGATCACCTCAGTGGTCTATGGTTCCCATCCGACACGGGACAGGAATGAACGCAAAATGTGCATGGCAAAATGGTGCAAGAAGCCCATTTTTGTTCAATAACATTTAAAAAAAAAAAACACACGAAAAGATGCACATTATACATAAACTGCAATACAAAAAATACACAGCATGAGGAGACGGCATAAGGTAACATTTCAAAATGTAGAGTTCAGCTAGTGACAACAATTTGATCACATCCATTGCTCCTTTTGGTCAGCAATGCAACTAACCTCAATACTTTCACATCTACCCTCAAACATTTTTTAGCTCAAATATTGAAAACTATTGCTGTGCACTCAGTAGGTTTAACCACAGAGGTGGGGAAGATCTTGCAAAATGCTCTCATTTCTCACAATGTGAACAATACACAAGAAACGTAGACGTATAACATTTCCAAAAGGAACAGTTGATCAAGGGTGACTACAGAACTTCTTTTTAATTGTAAATGGTAAATTTCAACTGCCAAATTTGTACTGACCTAGAAAAATTATGGACCAAAAATGAATCCGTCTTGGTGATGCATTTAACTGGTTCTTACAATGCACCTTTAACGATGTTTAATGTATTTCTGTGTTACTTTTGCAAAAAACAAATAATGCATGTTCAATAGAGAAAAACGGGTCTAGATGTAGATTAGATACATCACTGATGCAGCCAGATTTTCTCTAGGTCATTACAATTTCTACAGGAAGCTGACTAATACCATGGGGTCATTCAAATCTACCACTTAAAAGGAAAAAAATGTTTACTGTGAATGACATTGCAGCACAACTTTAAAAGAAGTTCACAATGCCTAAGCCATGGTTGTAAAAGAAGGATTACAGTTTCATAATCGTTCAAACACATCTTACATGTAAATCAATACCCAGTTTCTGCTACAGTCAGGTGTGTGTGTGTGTGTGTGTGTGTTTCCATATAATACCTTATGTAAACTGTATTGGTAGGACTGAGCTCTACCATGTGTATAGGATACTGTATTTAGGTTAGTATGTAGAATATGAGTGTTCAGGGCATTGATGAGCACATATTTAATGTACATTATTATTATTAATAAACGCATCTTCATAAACAGCTGACTCGTGACAATCTGTTTGTTACTTCCTTGTTGATTTTTGTTTCTCAGAGATGTATAACTCTTGCACAAACACGCACACCAAATTAAAGCAATCATAAGTGGTTCAAACAGGCACACACACACATGCTGAATACTCAACTGTACAATGTACTGAGGGAGGGGCTGGTGAACATTTGACATATAGCCGAGATGAGAACATTCTTTCATGGTCAACAGTTTACAAAAGGTGAAGATGCATTGCAGCTAAAAAGACAGATGATTTTTATACAATTCAGAGAGAAAAGATTTTTTTTACAACGTGAGTGATGAGATGGCCAGGCAGACGATGATAATGAGGGACGGTTTCAGCAGAGCTGCAGATGCCATGACCTCTGTCGTAGCAGCGTTGTATCTCACCTGGCCACCTGCAACCCACAAGATTGTTGTTACACAGGTATGCAGACACACTCCGAGCACCGCTTTCCGGCACCTTCCTCCAAACTCTGCCAGATTTAGTTACGCCACAGAAGGGGCATTCTTTATCTCCGCGCAGCTGTCCACTGACGCAGTCAGCGCCCTCCAAAAGGTTCGGTTACTGATAAGACTGTGGAAGCAACCTAGCGCCCAAGCATGCACGTAAACATGAGGTGCATCCATCCCGGGTAAAAAAAAGAGTTCCATCTCGATTCAAACAAATTTGGTTTTATTTCAGCTGGCGTCAGCAACATGGTCTGATATAATTGGAGTTGTTTGTAACAAACTTACTACTGTTTGAGCACCAACAAAAAACTGCTTGTTAGCTGACAGTTTTGTGGACCCTATGGCGTAACTAAATATGGCAGTGGTTGAAGGAAGGATGTCGTAAACCAGTGCTTGGAGTTTGGTACGCAGACTTGGTTTTCAAAATCAAAAGCTAGGTAATATCTGGAGCTTGCTGTCCAAAGAACGTGACCCTTGCCTTCTAGTATTCATGGCAAACATCAGAATAGCCCCCATCCCTGGAGCGCTTCTATCATGGGCTGCATCGTTGATCAAGTATGGAACACAGCTAACAGGGTATTCAAGATGGTGCTGGTATATGGTGACTCGGTGCTGAGCTGTCTAATTTATTGCTGTTTTATGACTGGAGTGAATGTGTGATAAATGTACTTGGCACCACAAAACATTCCTTGTGCAATTGTATTGACACTTGGCAATGAAGATATATTGTAGTGTATTGTAATTATCCCTGCTCCCAACACACCGTGTTAGTCACTGTTACTCATCTGCATCAACGACTATACAACTCCAACACATTAGAGACTATACCAAACACTACACTGTTGCCACCAGAACGATTCTGTAGCAAGGTGGGCAGCAGTGCGACCCATTGTAATGTCTCATTAACTGTGAGAAGCAAAGTCAAAACACATGGTCGGTGCATCCTCAAGTTTGGAAAAGAAAAGTGAGCTGAAGTAGATCTGAACTGGGTCTGTCTGCTAACCAGCCAGTATGATCTTGCCACTCGGCCAAACTGGCCGGCAAGTGCTTGGACTTCTTAATCCACATCATGTCCTAGAAACAGGACGTTTCTTCACCAAGGGCCATGGAATGATAAACACCCAGTTGTAAAGGAATCCGTATTTTGGAAATCCATATTCCAGAAGGAAAAGGAAAAAAAGTCTGCTATTCTGTATCTTAAGTTTATAGCCATAATTTGCATTTCAATTCAATTTTGTTTTGAAGTCACAGTTTTTCCTACCTATCCAGGGTAGAGTTACACCTACACTGAGTAGTGAGCTAATATACCCAGGGTAGTAAGCTATATGAGTAGTTGGTAGATTACTGGAAGTAAGCTATACCTACCTGAGGAAAAAAAACTCTGTAAGTAAACATGGTGCTTAATGTCCACAGAAACCATATGGCTTATTAGGGACGGGGAGAAGGGGGGTATGGTGGTGGGGGGAGAGGGAGATTATATACCTATCGCTACACTGTCACCACCAGAATGATTCCTGCATTAAGATGGGCAGCGATGAGAGCCATTAAAATTTTCAGTAGGAAGTGATGGACAAAGACACAAGACAGTGTCCACAAACCACAACCTTTTCAAAGAGAAAGGAGAGCCGAAGCGGCATCGAACTGAGGTCCTTCCGCTTACCAGCCTAATGGAGGTGGGGGAGAGGGAGACTATTATACCTATCGCAACATTGTCACCACCAGAATGACTCCTGCATTAAGATGGGCAGTGATGAGAGCCATTTTAATGTTTCATTAATTGTGAGGGACAAAGTCACAAGACAGTGTCCAGAGACCACAATTTTTGAAGAGAAAGGAGAGCCGAAGTGGGTTCAAACCGAGGTCCCTCTGCTTACCAGCCTAACTCCTTACTGCTAGGCCAAACCGGCTCACCAAACTCTATATGATGATGAAGTGTTGATTTACATCCACAGAAACCATAGGTTTATTAAGGACAGGAGCCCAGGACATCCACCTCGACTTTCACACAGCTCCTGAACTATGAAAACTCTATACATAAAGGATAGTGAGCTATACCTACCCAAGGTGAAGAAAGTGGGAGGTGTCTTTTTACCATCCCCACCGCTGCTGGTGCCAAAGACGCGCATCTGGTACAGCTTGTCCTTTTCCAAGCCTGTGATGACCCCAGAGAAGACCTTGCCGAACTCCGCCACTTTGGCCGTGCGGATGTTGTCAGTAGCAGGCCAGTACCAGATCTGAAAAGTGGAGGGAGAAAAAAACAATGGCTCTGGTGCCCCTGCATTTTATGAAGGAAGTAAAAAATGGACCTGATGGATGCATTTGTTTCGATGCGGAGTTGTCTCCAGTGGATGCATTTGTTTTGATGCAGAGTTGTCTGCAGTGGATGCATTTGTTTTGATGCAGCATTCGACTTTTGATTTACTGTTTTGAACTGGTGTAAAAGAATTTTTGAATAATTATGTGATTCGTCCTGAGGTGACCCAATGCAGTTGACATGCTGTTAAAATCCAAAAGCTAGCTTTCCCATGTGTAGATTCAATCAGCTTGCTACAAAAAGTGTAAAGTGGAATGGGAAGCCCAGACTGGAATGTATCGATGGTCAGCATCCACCTTCCAAAACTCCTGTGGGTGTACTGCCCTGGACATGCCGGAGTGAAGGGAAATGATCGAGCGGACAGACTGGCGGGCAAAGCAGCCCTCACAAGTGGCTTGCTTCTCGGAAGATCTGTAGTGTTGAGGAGCTTGTGACACTAACTGCGGGCACAAAGCTCCAAAAGGCAAAGCAAGGAACGTCACACCATCAGTGCCTGGAGGAAAGGGTCAAAAAGGAAGCGCTAGACGATCTTCCTTGAAAGGATGAGAGATTGCCATCGTCAATCAGACGAACACTGGAACTGTTTCAAAGGCAACGTTGGGGAAACTTCTGAGAGATGGGGTGGAGCACATAGATACCATCTTGAACTGAACTGATCTGAACTGTGTGGATCATCTGATACAGTGCTTGCAGACAGGCTCCAAAAGTCAAAGCAGTGAGAGAGAGCTTACAGCAAGCATGATACAGTGCTTGCAGACAGGCTCCAAAAGTCAAAGCAGTGAGAGAGAGCTTACAGCAAGCATGATACAGTGCTTGCAGACAGGCTCCAAAAGAGAAAGCAGTGAGAGAGAGCTTACAGCAGGCAGTCAGTGGAACCAGCCGCAGCCCTACCTTGTAGCCAGACACTGGCGCTTCCACCTGAACTGTGGACACGCCACGCCAGAACACCTGCACGCTGTCAGGTCCGTAAGACTGCACCGTCACCATGTCTGGGTAGTGAAGAGGAGCTGTAACAACAAATCGTCATGAGGGAAAGGGGTTATCTTGTTACTGGCAACTGTAACAGGCAACTGTAACACTAACAGGTATGTAACAACACATCATAACGGGGTGTGTGTGTGTGTGTGTGTGTCAATTGTAACAGGCAACTGTAACACAAACAGGTATGTAACAACAAATCGTAAAGGGGGAAAGGGGTTATCTTGTTACCGGCAAATGTAACACTAACAGGTATGCAACAACAAATCATAAAGGGGGAAAGGGGTTATCTTGCTACCGGCAACTGTAACACTAACAGGTATGTAACAACAAATCATAAAGGGGAAAGGGGTTATCTTGTTACCGGCAACTGTAACACTAGCAGGTATGTAACAACAAATCATAAAGGGGGAAAGGGGTTATCTTTTTACTGGTAACTGTAACAGGCAGCTGTAACACTAACAGGTATGTAACAACACATCGTAAAGGGGAAAAGGGGTTATCTTGTTCCCAGCAACTGTAACAGGTAGCTGTCAGTGGCAACTGTAACATTAACAGGTATGTAACAACAAATCGGAATGTGGGAAAAGAGTTACGCAGTTACTGGCAACTGTAACACAGGTATGTAACAACACATCATAATGGAAGAAAGGAATTCTCCTGTTACTGGCAACTGTAACACTAACAGGTATGTAACAACAAATCAGAACAGGGAAATAAATTCTGCTGTTACTGGCAACTAACTAATAGGTATGTAACAACAAATCATAATTGGGGAAAGGGGTTATGCTGTTACCAGCAACTGAAACAGGCAGTTGTCATTGAAAGCTGTAACACCTACAGGCAGCTGTCACTAGAAACAGTCACTGGATTTTTTTTATTTTTTTTTATTTTTATATAGCACTATTCTCGGCTCCAAATCAGACTCATTGCTCTCTAGTCACATGCAACTCTGAATGATATGACTGTAGCTCTATACAGCACATTGTGAATATCCGTCAAAGTGGTATACTTTCAGTGCTGTTTGGTCATTACATGGCTGGTGCCACATGGAGCTGCTGCCATCTCGGCGCACATTCTGCGCACACCATACAACCGCGCACCACATTACAGTTCTATCTGAAGGCATATACATATGGTGCATGCGTTTAGCTGTAACCTGCCACCGGCACTTTGGGCGACAACAGGTATCTGAACAAAAGGGAGTGCAACCTAATTATGAAAGTGAAGACACAGATGCATGAGAAGTCCCACAGGTAAAATCTCACCTGGCTGCGGATGGTCCTCCGACCTGAAGCAGAAGAGAGAAAACAAACAACGACAGCGCCACCTGGCACACACCTGCAGCTGCAACCCCTACCTTCGTAATTGGTGTTGAGGTAGGCGCGACCACTGGGGCGACTCAGCCCTGCAGAATTGAAGACCTGCACATCCACCCAGTAGTCGTCGTTGGCGAAGAGTCCGATGACGGTGCCAGACTTCTCCGGGCCGTAGTGGCGGATAAACTTGATGATTTCACGGTCCTTGTCCTGACCCCAGTGCCACCAGTTGATCTGATCCAGGACAGGAATGAGTTAAACTTCTGACATGGTGCAGGACTAGAATGAGTTAAACTTTAGACAAGTTACTGTCAGTTGCAGTTGATCTGATGCAGGACAGGAATGAGTTAAACTTCTCAGTTTTGACATGGTGCAGGACTAGAATGAGTTAAACTTTAGACAAGTTATTGTCAGTCGCAGTTGATCTGACGCAGGACAGGAACGAGTTAAACGTCTGACATGGTGCTGGGCAAGAATGAGTTACAAGTTATATAGTTAGTTCTTGTAGAACAAGAATGAGTTAAACTTTGAAACACAGTGATGTGTACAACACCAACCCTGTGACCAAGCACCCTTCCTAGCACCCCTTCACAAAAACAGTGATGTGTACAACACCAACCCTGTAACCAAGCACCCTTCCTAGCACCCCTTCCATGGTGACCAAAACATGCTGACAGGAACAATGACAATTACAAAGCAACAGTGACAAATACACTGACAGGAACAGTGCAAAATACTGACAGGAAGAGTGTCAAACACACTGACAGGAACAGTGACATGTACACTGACAGGCACAGTGACAAATACTGACAGGAACAGTGTCAAACACGGACAGGAACAATGACAAATACATTGACAGGAACAGTGACAAGTACAGTCACAGGAACAACGTGTCTCCTGACCTGGTAACCAAGCACAGAACAGTGACAAGTACAGTCACAGGAACAACGTGTCTCCCGACCTGGTAACCAAGCACAGAACAGTGACAAGTACAGTCACAGGAACAACGTGTCTCCCGACCTGGTAACCAAGCACAGAACAGTGACAAGTACGGTCACAGGAACAACGTGTCTCCCGACCTGGTAACCAAGCACAGAACAGTGACAAGTACAGTCACAGGAACGTGTCTCCCGACCTGGCAACCAAGCACAGAACAGTGACAAGTACGGTCACAGGAACAACGTGTCTCCCGACCTGGTAACCAAGCACAGAACAGTGACAAGTACAGTCACAGGAACGTGTCTCCCGACCTGGCAACCAAGCACAGAACAGTGACAAGTACGGTCACAGGAACAACGTGTCTCCCGACCTGGTAACCAAGCACAGAACAGTGACAAGTACGGTCACAGGAACAACGTGTCTCCCGACCTGGTAACCAAGCACAGAACAGTGACAAGTACAGTCACAGGAACGTGTCTCCCGACCTGGCAACCAAGCACAGAACAGTGACAAGTACGGTCACAGGAACAACGTGTCTCCCGACCTGGTAACCAAGCACAGAACAGTGACAAGTACGGTCACAGGAACAACGTGTCTCCCGACCTGGTAACCAAGCAAGTGTCCTCGCACTCCATCCCGGGTGTTGTTGGGCAGCTCCCAGTACACGATGCCCGCTGTGGCGTTCAGACCCTCCGCGTACACCTGCTGGGGGGTGGTCACGGGAACTGCAGCAGAGAAAGTTAAATCTCAAACCCACTGAATGAAGCAGCGAACAGCATCTGTATCCCGAGGTCTTCTTCATGCCAGAAAAGGTGCAATGAAACAAGACATTTCACAGTGCTGGAAAAGTCACCCTAACCGTCTCCATCCTCTTCACTGTCATCAGCACCAGTGGCTGATGCAGCGTATCATCATCATCAACATCATCACTGTCGTCGTCGTCATCATCATCATCATCATCATCATCATTGTCACCAACATCATTGTCGTCATTGTCATCAACATCGTTGTCATCATCATCAACATCATTGTCATCATCACCAACATCATTGTCAGCAACATCATCGTTGTCATCATCGTCAACATCATCATCAACATCATTGTCGTCATTGTCATCAACATCATTGTCATCAACATCATTGTAATCAACACCATCTTCGTCACTGTTATCAACATTAAAGGGGACTTCAAGAAAGGCACAAGCTGGCATGAGAGTGTAGAAAGAAGTGCAAACATTACCGTATGGCTGTTCTGCGACTACTCAGGCAACAGAAGGACCGGTTTGCTTCATATGTGAACTCTTTAGGCCAGAGCCATCTTGAACTGAGCTGCTTCCATGGTGGGGCCGATTATTTCTGACCCTCTCCCACAAAACCAGTCTTAAGCTGCATTTTGTTTAAGATGCATGCAATTTTTAAAACTCTATCCCCCGCTGTTATTTTGGTGTTTAAATTCAGACTGTAGAAAAAGAATTATTGAAGCTGTGGCTATTTGAAATTGTTATGCATTATGGCAGCCATTTTGAGAAAAAGGCCCTGAAAGATTTTGTGTGATTTTGCCTATTTTCCTAACCAAAGTTGCGGACTTTTCTCACGGTCATAAAGTGGACAGAGGTGTACAACATGCTGGGGCTCTGTAGGGGTACAAATACATTTTGTTTGGCCAAATGTCAGTTATTTTGCACAACCTTCGCATCTTTCACTCCAGGGCTGGAGCATTCAAACCTAGCTTCTCACTCGTTGATGCCATCTCTAGACGAAACTATCATAACTACTTCGTAACTTAAGGCATAAGGAACGTAATTCTGGCAAAAAATAAAAATCACCCAGATCGACCCCCAGCACCAGTTTACATCCCAGGGCTGATCAACTGCTGTGACTTAAGACTGGTTTTGTGGGAGACGGTCAGATACGGGCTTCCAGGAGTGCACGTGCGGACGACTACCATTTATACTATGCTGCACCGAAGCGAAGTGTGCAGACGACTACCACTTATACTATGCTGCACTGAAGCAAAGAGTGCAGACAACTACCATTTATACTATGCTGCACCGAAGTGATGAGTGCAGACTACTACTTGTACTATGCTGCACCGAAGTGAAGAGCGCAGACTACCACTTATACTCTGCTGCACCAAAGTGAAGAGTGCAGACTACCACTTATACTATGCTGTACCGAAGTGAAGCATGCGGACGACTACCACTTATACTCTGCTGCACCGAAGTAGAGAGTGCAGACTACCACTTATACTATGCTGCACCGAAGCGAAGCTGCGGACGACTACCACTTATACTATGCTGCACCGAAGCGAAGTGTGCAGACAACTACCATTTATACTATGCTGCACCGAAGCGAAGTTGCAGACTACCACTTATACTATGCTGCACCGAAGCGAAGTGTGCAGACGACTACCATTTATACTATGCTGCACCGAAGCGAAGTTGCAGACTACCACTTATACTATGCTGCACTGAACCGAAGAGTGCGGACAACTACCACTTATACTATGCTGCACCGAAGCGAAGTGTGCAGACAACTACCACTTATACTATGCTGCACCGAAGCGAAGAGTGCAGACGACTACCACTTATACTATGCTGCACCGAAGCGAAGTGTGCAGACAACTACCATTATACTATGCTGCACCGAAGCGAAGTGTGCAGACAACTACCACTTATACTATGCTGCACCGAAGCAAAGAGTGCAGACGACTACCACTCACTGTCTTCGGCAGACATGACAATTTCCACGGTGGTGTTTGGCCCCGCCCCCATGTTGTTAAGGGCCTGCACTTTGATGTCGTACTGCCTGTAGAAGTTTTCCTCCCCAACCTTGTGGTGGAACCACACAAAGTCCTTGCAGTACGGCTCACACCCAAACATCTTCCCCTGGGACGGGTAGATCCTGTCCTCAGACTGAAACACACACACACTGCGTACTGCACAGGTAGATCTTGTCCTTAGACTGGAACACACACAGAGTTCACAGTGTACTGTGTGGGTAATCTTGTCCTAAAACTGAAACACACACACTGTGTACAGTGTACTGCGTGGGTAATCTTGTCCTAAAACTGAAACACACACACACTGTGTACAGTGTACTGCGTGGGTAATCTTGTCCTAAAACTGAAACACACACACACTGTACACAGTGTACTGCGTGGGTAATCTTGTCCTAAAACTGAAACACACACACACTGTACACAGTGTACTGCGTGGGTAATCTTGTCCTAAAACTGAAACACACACACACACTGTACACAGTGTCCTGCGTGGGTAATCTTGTCCTAAAACTGAAACACACACACACTGTGTACAGTGTACTGCGTGGGTAATCTTGTCCTAAAACTGAAACACGCACACACTGTACAGTGTACTGCGTGGGTAATCTTGTCCTAAAACTGAAACACACACACACACTGTGTACTTCACGGGTAGATCTTGTCCTAACACTGAAACACACACACACACACTCTGTGTACTTCACGGGTAGATCATGTCAACTGAAACACCCACACGCTGTGTACTGCATGGGTAGATCTTGTCCTTAAACTGGAACACACACACACACACACACGCACACACACACATACACACACACAAACACACATGCACACAGTGTACTGCACTCTCGCAGAGTAACTCACACCCACCCATTTTTTCCCATGGGGCTGACAGATCTCTTGGGGTTGGAATGCACACAACCAAATGCTCTGCTGCAGACACCCCTGTTCAGAATGACAACCTTCTGCACAAAGTCCAGTGGTCAGCA
This sequence comes from Alviniconcha marisindica, assembly GCA_018857735.1. Lineage (NCBI taxonomy): Eukaryota > Metazoa > Mollusca > Gastropoda > Provannidae > Alviniconcha > Alviniconcha marisindica. The sequence goes on along the minus strand of JABMCL010003296.1, from coordinate 286,666 downwards.
TTCTTTCTCCTACCAGGCTCCAGTTATCTGGAACCAAATCCCTGTTTCTGCCCATCATTCTACCTGCCCATCAATGCATGCATGTGTGTGTGTGTGTGTGTGTGTGTGTGTGTGTGTGTGTGTGTGTGTGTGTGTGTGTGAGTCTGAGTGTGTGCATGCCACCACCCCCACCTCCTCTTGCCACCCCACTCGGCACTCACCACCCTCCACATGTCGTCAGGGTTACGATGCAGCCTCCAGTACACCTTGTAGTACAGGCCACTGCCGCCGTGATCTTCTGGGGGAAGATGCTGTAACAGGCACATGAACATGAATACACTGTAGTCTATTGCAGGGGCTGCAACAGGCACATGAACATGAATACACTGTAGTCTATTGCAGGGGCTGCAACAGGCACGTGAACATGAACACACTGTAGTCTATTGCAGGGGCTGCAACAGGCACACGAACATGAACACACTGTAGTCTATTGCAGGGGCTGCAACAGGCACACGAACATGAACACACTGTAGTCTATTGCAGGGGCTGCAACAGGCACACGAACATGAACACACTGTAGTCTATTGCAGGGGCTGCAACAGGCACACGAACATGAACACACTGTAGTCTATTCAGGGGCTGCAACAGGCACACGAACATGAACACACTGTAGTCTATTGCAGGGGCTGCAACAGGCACACAAACATGAACACACTGTAGTCTATTGCAGGGGCTGCAACAGGCACACGGACATGAACACACTGTAGTCTATTGCAGGGGCTGCAACAGGCACGTAAAGGGGGATGGGGCTGCAACAGGCACATGAACATGAACTGTGTTCTGGGGCAAGGGGCTGTGACAGGCACATGAACATGAACACTTTGTGTTCTGGGGCAAGGGGATTCCACAGGCACATGAACATTTTGTGTTCCGGGGCCAGGGGCTGCAACAGGCACATGGACAATTTGTGTTCTGGGGCAGGGGGCTGCCACAGGCTCCTGAACAATTTATGGTCGTGGGCTAGGGGCTGCAACAGGCACACGAACATAAACACTTTGTGTTCTGGGGCAGGGGGCTGCAACAGGCACATGAATGTTTTTTGCCAGTTGATATTTTTTTGCACAAGTCAAAAAAGCCAGTGACTTGAACAAACATGCAAGCGCACCTCCAAGCCAGAAATAGCATGGCTAAAATGGGCCTTTGGTGGATTTTGGTGGACTGAAGAACTACTGGGCTTACCGGCCACATGACCTGCAGCATGCGTACAGACCCTAAAATAGTCCTTTGGTGGACCGAAGAACTACTGGACTCTTGGCCACATGACCTGCAGCATGCGTACCGACCCTAAAAAGGTCCTTTGGTGGATTTTGGTGGACTGAAGAACTACTGGACTCACCGGCCACATGACCCGCAGCATGCCCACAGACCCCCCGCCTCCGGAGACGTACGCTGGTGCGTGGACGGGAGCAGCATCGTCCAGCTTGACAAAATCTGCACACACACAATCAATGAATTTCTTACGCACTGATTCACTTTGTCATACAGGTGTGAGGATCACAATGCAGAAAATGTCAAAAGCACGCAACCAAACCTGCACTGCATAGCTCTCTCTAGCCCTCGCTTTCCTTTGCGTGGGCACACACATTGTACACAATATCTCTCGTCTTTAAAGGCCTTCTTCTCCCCCGTCCGTGCTTTGATCTACACGAATACACTAACATCGCACTGAAAATGAGGCACAATGCTGCCACTGGTTAGCTTCCCCAGAGCAGAAACTCAGCGAGGGACTTTTCTCCCAGAGGCAACTTTCAGTGCAGACCAGGTGCAGCTACACATCAACACTACACTGTACTACACTACGCTGTACTACACTACACTGTACTACACTACACTGTACTACACTAAATTGTACTACACATCAACACTACACTGTACTACACTATGCTGTACTACACTACGCTGTACTACACTACTACACTACGCTGTACTACACTACACTGTACTACACTACGCTGTACTACACTACGCTGTACTACACATCAACACTACACTGTCCTACACTACGCTGTCCTACACTACGCTGTCCAGTCCAGACAAGGCAACACTCACCGGAAGGTATGCTGCGTCGTCCATATCCGTAGTTGGGGCTGGCGGCAGACACACGGAAGCGATAGCTGGTGCCAGGCGACAGCGTGTTGGCGTCAATGTCATACTTCCGCCACTGGGGGTACTCGTCCACCTGAGTGTCCTGGGCCCTGATGGCTGAACAGCGAAAGCCCACAAAAGCTCGTTCGTGACAGAAAGATGGAAAGGAGGCACCGCTGGCATCAAGATCCTCGGAAGGAGTATCACGGCCTCAACGTTCAAGGACTTTCAAGGGCTGTGCACAGTTCTGGACTGATTTTTCAAGGACTTCTAAGCAGACTAAGGACCAGACTAGTTTTGAAGGATTTTCAAGGAATTCCAAGGACTTCAAAAGGGGCTTTTCAAATGTCAAGCATAAGCACTATGCCTAGCTTTGGTTGATTTTTCAAGGACTCCAAATATCTTGAAAAGGGCTCTTCAAACTCCAAGGACTTTCAAGGGCTGTGCACAGTTCCGACTGATTTTTCAAGGACTTCTAAGGACCGGACTAGTTTTGAATAGTTTTCAAGGACAAGCACTACGCCTAGCTTACTGACTTTCAAGAACATTCCCAAGACCTTGAAAAGGGGCTTTTTGAATTTCAAGGTCTTTTATAAGTACTGTGCCCAGTTCTGACTGACTTTCAAGGACCGCCAAGGCCTTGAAAAGGACTTTCCAAACCTCAGTCAGGCGAAGACTTGCTGACCCCTGACCTCCCACTTACACTCCACCAGCAGTTGCCAGGCGCTGTTGAAGTTGTTGCTGATCTCGATGCGGTACTGGCTGGCACTTTCACCGTGATCGGCCCCTGGCTGCCACCACAGCGTCACCTTTGATCCCTCCAGGCTATGAACGTGCACACCTGCCGGCTCATCAGGGGGACCTGGACAATGGAGGAGGGGGTTAGTGACTGGATACTTAATGTCCAGTCAAAAACAGGGAGGGGGGGGGGGGGACTGGATACTTAATGTCCAGTCAACAAGACAAAGGAGGGGGGGGGGGGGGGGGGCTGGATACTTAATGTCAGTCAACAGACAAGGGGGGGGGGGGGGCTGGATACTTAATGTCCAGTCAACAAGACAAAGGGGGGGGGGGGGGACTGGATACTTAATGTCCAGTCAACAAGACAAAGGGGGGGGGGACTGGATACTTAATGTCCAGTCAACAAGACAAAGGGGGGGGGGGGGCTGGATACTTAATGTCCAGTCAACAAGGCAAAGAGGGGGGGGGGGGACTGGATACTTAATGTACAGTCAACAAGCAAAGGGGGGGGGGGGGACTGGATACTTAATGTCCAGTCAACAAGACAAAGGGGGGGGACTGGATACTTAATGTCAGTCAACAAGACAAAGGGGGGGGGGGGGGGGACTGGATACTTAATGTCCAGTCAACAAGACAAGGGGGGGGGGGGGGGGGGACTGGATACTTAAGTCAGTCAACAAAGACAAAGGGGGGGGGGGGGACTGGATACTTAATGTCACAGTCAACAAGGCAAAGGGGGGGGGGGGGGGGGCTGGATACTTAATGTACCAGCAGGGGGGGGGGATGGATACTTAATGTAGTCAAAAATAGGGGGGGGGGGGGGACTGGATACTTAATGTCCAGTCAACAAGGCAAGGGGGGGGGGACTGGATACTTAATGTCCAGTCAACAAGGCAAGGGGGGGGGGGACTGGATACTAATGTCCAGTCAACAAGACAAAGGGGGGGGGGGGGGGGCTGGATATAATACAGTAACAAGCAAAGGGGGGGGGGGGGGGACTGGATACTTAATGTACAGTCAACAAGACAAATGGGGGGGGGGGGGGGGGGACTGGATACTAATGTCCAGTCAACAAGACAAAGGGGGGAGGGGGGGGGCTGATACTTAATGTCTAGTAAAAGGCAAATGGGGGGGGGGGGGGGGGGACTGGATATAATGTCCAGTCAACAAGACAAAGGGGGGGGGGGGGACTGGAATTAATGTCAGTCAACAAGGCAAAGGGGGGGGGGGGGGACTGATACTTAAGTCAGTCAACAAGGCAAGGGGGGGGGGGGGGGGGGGACTGATACTTAATGTCCAGTCAACAAGGCAAAGGGGGGGGGGGGGACTGGATACTTAATGTCCAGTCAACAAGGCAAAGGGGGGGGGGGGGGGGACTGAATATTTAGTCAAGAAAGGCAAAAAGGGGGGGGGGGGGGGGGACTGGATACTTAATGTCCAGTCAACAAGCCAAAGGGGGGGGGACTGGATACTTAATGTCCAGTCAACAAGACAAAGAGGGGGGGGGGGGGAATACTTAGTAGTCAAAAGACAAGGGAGGGGGGGAGGATGTCCAGTCAACAAGGCAAAGGGGGGGGGTGACTGGATACTTAATGTCCATTCAACAAGACAAAGGGGGGGGGGGGGGGGGACTGGATACCTAATGTCCAGTCAACAAGCAAAGGAGGGGGTGACGATACTAATGTCCAGTCAACAAGACAAAGGGGGGGGGGGGGGGACTGGATACTTAATGTCCAGTCAACAAGGCAAAGGAGGGGTGACTGGATACTTAATGTCCATTCAACAAGACAAAGGGGGGGGGGGGGGACTGGATACCTAATGTCCAGTCAACAAGGCAAAGGAGGGGTGACTGGATACTTAATGTCCGGTCAACAAGGCAAAGGGGGTGGGGGGGGGGGGGTGACTGGATACTTAATGTCCAGTCAACAAGGCAAGGGGAGAGGGAGTTGGTTTACTGAATACTTAATGTCCAGTTAACCATGACAAAACAGAGCTGTTCCAACCACAAGTCAAAGCTGGATTCACTGGTCATGACACACTTTATGTTTGCAGGTAGGTAATTTTTTTTCTTTCTTTTTTACACCCTGTCAACCAGCACTCTGTGTCTGCAGAAACACCAATCCACTGACCAACCCATCCATCAACAAAACAATCTCACAACCAACCGATCCACTGACAAAACAATCTTTCAACTGACCCACCTATCAAAAAACAAAACAAAAAACAGTCCTTCAACTGACCCATCCACCCGCTGACCCATGCACCCGCTGACCCATGCACCCACTGACCCATGCACCCACTGACCCATCCACCCACTGACCCATCCACCCAACAGCAGAACCAGGGACCCACAAGACCATTACCCAGAAGCAACACATGCCCCCCCTCCACCAACCCCCCACCCCCCCCCCCCGACCCCCACGTCCACAGCAACAACTGACCCCAGACAGTGAGGAACCCTGCAGCCCTGACGCTGTCGTACACTGTTGTGGCCCGACACTCGTACCACCCCTGATGTTCAAACTGTGCGTTCAGGATGTAGAGACCTTGGATCCCCGCCTGCTCGTCCTGCAATGTACAGACAGTAAACCGTTCACTGCAGCGCCACAGACTGTAAAACGTCCACTGCAGTACCACAGACAGTAAAATGTTCACTGCAGCGCCACAGACAGTAAAACGTCCACTGCAGTACCACAGACAGTAAAATGTTCACTGCAGCGCCACAGACAGTAAAACGTCCACTGCAGCGCCACAGACAGTAAAACGTCCACTGCAGTACCACAGACACAGACAGTAGACCATTCACTGTAGTGCCACAGTAAACCATTCACTGCAGTGCCACAGACAGTAAACCGTTCACTGCAGCGACACAGACAGTAAACCATTCACTGCAGCGCCACAGACAGTAAAACGTTCACTGCAGCGCCAGACAGTAAAACGTTCACTGCAGCGCCACAGACAGTAAAACATTCACTGCAGCGCCACAGACAGTAAACCGTTCACTGCAGCGCCACAGACAGTAAACCGTTCACTGCAGCTCCACAGATAGTAAAACGTTCACTGCAACGCCACAGACAGTAAAATGTTCACTGCAGTACCACAGACGCAAACTGTAAACCATTCACTGCAGCGCCACACAGTAAACCATTCACTGCAGCGCCACAGACAGTAAAACATTCACTGCAGTACCACAAACATAGACAGTAAAATGTTCACTGCAGTGCCAGAGACACAGACAGTAAACTGTAAACATTTACTGCAGTGCCACAAGCACATACTGTAAAATGTTCACTGCAGCATCACAAACAGTAAAACATTCACTTCTGCGCCACAAGCATAGGCAGTAAAATGTTCACTCCAGCGCCACAAACAGTAAAATGTTCACTGCAGCACCACAAACAGTAAAACGTTCACTTCAGCGCCACAAGCATAGGCAGTAAAATGTTCACTCCAGCGCCACAAACAGTAAAATGTTCACTGCAGCACCACAATCACAGTAAAATGTTCACTGCAGCACCACAAACAGTAAAACGTTCACTTCCACGCCACAAGCATAGGCAGTAAAATGTTCACTCCAGCGCCACAAACAGTAAAATGTTCACTGCAGCACCACAAACAGTAAAACGTTCACTTCCGCGCCACAAGCATAGGCAGTAAAATGTTCACTCCAGCGCCACAAACAGTAAAATGTTCACTGCAGCACCACAAACAGTAAAACGTTCACTTCAGCGCCACAAGCATAGGCAGCAAAATGTTCACTCCAGCGCCACAAACACTAAAACGTTCACTGCAGCACCACAATCACAGTAAAATGTTCACTGCAGCACCACAAGCATAGACAATAAAATGTTCACTGCAGTACCAAGTTCACTGTAATGTACCACAGCCTGCACTGTAAACCTGGATATCAGTAGCACAGCCTGTCCTACAATTTCTAGTCACTTACAATGATCAGGTTGGGCTCGTTGACAATGTCCAGTCACTTACAATGATCTCATTGACAATGTCCAGTCACTTACAATGATCTTGTTGACAATGTCCAGTCACTTACACTCGTTGACAATGTCCAGTCACTTACAATGATCTTGTTGACAATGTCCAGTCACTTACACTCGTTGACAATGTCCAGTCACTTACAATGATCTCATTGACAATGTCCAGTCACTTACAATGATCTTGTTGACAATGTCCAGTCACTTACACTCGTTGACAATGTCCAGTCACTTACAATGATCTCGTTGACAATGTCCAGTCACTTACAATGATCTTTTTGACAATGTCCAGTCACTTACAATGATCTTTTTGACAATGTCCAGTCATTTACAATGATCTTTTTGACAATGTCCAGTCACTTACAATGATCTCGTAGACAATGTCTAGTCACTTACACTCACTGACAATGTCCAGTCACTTACAACGATCAGGCTGGGCTTGTTGACAATGTCCAGTCACTTACACTCATTGACAATGTCCAGTCACTTACACTCGTTGACAATGTCCAGTCACTTACACTCGTTGACAATGTCCAGTCACTTACACTCACTGACAATGTCCAATCACTTACAACGATCAGGCTGGGCTCGTTGACAATGTCCAGCAGCCTGTTGTTGAAGTACCACACGTAGACGAGGTCAGTCTTGTTGACAGCGAAGGATGCCTGGCATGGGATGTGAGCAGAGGAGTTCTGATGCACCTTGGTGTTCACCGGTTTCCATACCAACGTTGTCTCCTCTGAAATTGTAGAAAGAAAAAGTATTTAAAAAAACCACAACCCACTCACACACACACACGCTTAACAGGTACAGCATACATTTATGGGACTCACCTGCCCCAGCATTGTTTTCCACAACGGAAGTGCCCTTTCCCACCCCCCACCCCTTCCAACCCATCAAACACACACAGAGGAGTACTCATGAAGTATGGTCAGCTGTCTGTAAGACTCCACACTTGTTCTTGGTAATTAAGACAGGTTCCCCCCTCGACCCCCTCCTCCACCCCACCGCCCCCCCACCACCTCCCCCCAAACCCCACACAAGGGTACTTACGAAGAATGGTTAGCTGTCCTAAAGTCTCGGCTGTCTCAGGTTGTTCTCAGCAACACAGGTCCCCCCCCACCCCACCCCCACCCACAGAGGGGTACTTACAAAGTATGATCAGCTGTCCACAAGACTCAACTATCCCAGGTTGCTCTCAGCAACACAGGCGGTACTTACGAAATACGGTCAGCTGTCCTCAAGTCTTGGCTGTCCCAGGTTGTTTTCAGCAACACAGGTTCCCTCCCCACCCACCCACCCCCCCACCTCCTCTCTCTCCCCCCCACCCCACCCCACACAGGGGTACTTACAAAGTATCATCAGCTGTCCACAAGACTCAAATGTCCCTAAGCAACGCTGGTGCCCCCCGAACCACACCCACCCACACTTGGGTACTTACGGAGTATGGTCAGTCGTCCACGGGACTCGGCCGTCCCCAGGCTGTTTTCAGCAACGCAGGCGTACACACCAGCATCAGCACCTGTCAGGCCAGACAGCATCAGGTTTCCGTTGGGCCTCACCTGAGAAAGAAGACTAACTGGTTAATAGCTGGTGTTGGAAAGAAGACTAACTGGTCAACAGCAGGTGTCAGAAACAAGACTAACTGGTCAAAGGCAGGTGTCAGAAACAAGACTAACTGGTCAACAGCAGGTGTCAGAAACAAGACTAACTGGTCAACAGCAGGTGTCAGAAACAAGACTAACTGGTCAACAGCAGGTGTCAGAAGAAAAAAACTAACGGGTCAACAGCAGGTGTCAGAAACAAGACTAACTGGTCAAAGGCAGGTGTCAGAAACAAGACTAACTGGTCAAAGGCAGGTGTCAGAAACAAGACTAACTGGTCAACAGCAGGTGTCAGAAACAAGACTAACTGGTCAACAGCAGGTGTCAGAAACAACACTGACTGGTCAACAGCAGGTGTCAGAAACAACACTAACTGGTCAACAGCAGGTGTCAGAAACAACACTGACTGGTCAACAGCAGGTGTCAGAAACAACACTAACCGGTCTACAGCAGGTGTCAGAAACAAAACTAAATAGTCCATAGCAGATGTTAGAAACAAGACTAACGGGTCATCAGCAGGTGCTGGAAACAAGACTTACTGGTCAACATCAGGTGTCAGAAACAAGACTAACTGGTCAACAGCAGGTGTCAGAAACAACACCAACTGATCAACAGCAGGTGTCAGAAACAAGACTAACTGGTCAACAGCAGGTGTCAGAAACAAGACTAACTGGACAACTAACCATATGTATACTTAGCTGTCATTCACCTAAAGGTCCAACAGGCACTTCAAAATGACAAGCATCAAAGTTCTTAGCTGTCATTTACCTGAAGGTCCAACAGGCACTTCAAAATGACAAGCACCCCAGTTCTAGACTGTATGCATACTTAGCTGTCATTTACCTGAAGGTCCAACAGGCACTTCAAAATGACAAGCACCCCAGTTCTAGACGCATACTTAGCTGTCATTTACCTGAAGGTCCAACAGGCACTTCAAAACCACAAGCACCCCAGTTCTAGACTGTATGCATACTTAGCTGTCATTTACCTGAAGGTCCAACAGGCACTTCAAAAATACATGTAATAAGTATCCCAGTTGTAGACTGTATCTTGCTGACAAGTGTTGCAGAAAGTGTATGAGAGATGAGCAGGTCTGCTTCATGGTACCCTCTGAACAACAACTTCCAGATGCACCAGACGAAGAAAAATCAAACATACCTCTCCTACCTGACAAACCAAGGGCCGCATTCAAAGAAAGGCGGTGTTTTGCATCGGACAGGTGAAGGAAAATGATCACGCTTCACCTACCTGGCATGTCTAGAGCTTACTCCAGGAGAGCTGTTGTGTGTCCAGGTGAGTGTGAGTTGGGGAGTAGCCAGATGCCAGTACCCACCTAACTACAGGTGGAGAAGACAGCACGCCACCTACCTGAGCACGACATGAGTTCTATGACAGAGAGAGAGCTGTTGTGTGTTCAGGTGACAGTGGCCAGACACCGTTTTCAGCCTACAGGTGGAGAAGACAGCACGCCACATGGCATGAGTTCCGTGACCGAGACAGAGCTGTTGCGTGATCAGGTGACAGTGGCCAGACACCGTCTCTAGCCTACAGGTAGTGAATCAGACAGCACATCACCTAGCAGAGCTGGGCCAGATCTGAAGAAGAAAGAGCTGTGGGCCGATCGGGATGTCACATCCAGGTAAGTGCAGGCACATCCTGCGTACCACCTACCTGTGCATGCCCAGAGCTGCCCACAGGTACGCCATTGTGCGTCCAGGTGATGGTGGGTTGTGGCGCAGCCTCGGGTTGACAACGAAGGGTCAGGTTCCCCCCCACCGTACCCATCATGTTCTCTCGGACTGGAAACTTGTCAAAGTGGGGCTTAAACGCTGCCAGACAAAACCATGTGAAATATGGGTTTAAACGTGTCCAGACAAAACCTTTTTAAATATGGGCATAAACTCTGCCAGATAAAACCTTGTTAAATGTGGGCTTAAACACTGCCAGACAAAACCATGTTAGATGTGGGTTTAAATGTGTCCAGACAAAACCTTTTTAAATATGGGCATAAACTCTGCCAGATAAAACCTTGTTAAATGTGGGCTTAAACCCTGCCAGACAAAACCATTTTAAATGTGGACTTAAACCCTGCCAGACAAACCAATGTTAAATGTGGACTTAAGTTAAACCCGGCCAGACAAAACCATGTTGAATGTAGACTTAAACCTGGCCAGACAAACTTTTAAACTTAAGCCTGACCAGACAAAACCATTTTAAATGTGGACTTGAACCCTGCCATACAAAAGTTTTAAATGTGGAATTAAACCCTGCCAGACAAAACTATGTTAAATGCAGACTTGGAATAACATCAGCCAAAGAGAGAGGTCACACAGTTAGACTTACACAAAACTCTTATCTGTGCAATGCTGGTCTGTGTCCCAAAATCGTTGGTAGCCATGCACTCGTACATTCCATTGTGCTTCTCGGCGTTAGCACTGCTGATGCTCAGCACATTCTTGTTCACCTGGGAAACCACAAGCAGTGTCCGTTATCGCCACCTTCACAGCAAAAACATGTTGGGGTTTCACTTGTGTGTGTGTGTGTCTTTCAGTGTCAGGCTACAAAAGGAAAGAAAACACCTGTGTGAACACTCCAGGAAATCTGCTGAAAACACATACACCGTCTTGTACAGACACACACAACGTATGGCTATACATGCTGACAGATGTTACACACAAACACACACACACACACACCCAATGCATGCATATATGCAAACACACAACCACATCATCTCTCCCTCCCTCTAACCTACATAACTCTACACATACATAAATGTACAAATGCACATGTACACACATAAATGATGTACACGTACATGTACACACACCCCATCTCACCTGAATGTCACTGTCAGATGTAAGCAACTGGCTGTCTCTGTACCAGGCGTAGGTGGCACGCGGGATGGCTACAGCATCACACACCCACGTCAGCTGACTGCCTACATCAAGGTGCTGGTCGAGCAGGGGGAACAGGAAGTAAGGGCGTGCTGAACGAAACAGAAAATCAACAGAATGTCAGCTGCCTATCACTGGCTGGAGCTGCCACAAGTATCATTTCTGTCACGACAAAAGTTTTGTCATGACAAACACATGTTTGATGCTTGTTGTGACAAAACATTTTGGGTATCATTGGCAGGAGCTGCCACAAGCAACATGAGTTTGTTGTGACAAGCTTACTTTTGTCATGACAAACATGTGTTTGTTGTGACAAAGTAAGCTTGTCATGACAAAACTTTTGTCGTGACAAAATTATGTTTGTTGCGACAAATATTTATGATAAAAATGTTTGTTGCGACAAAAGACATCTTTTGTCGTGACAAACACATGTTACTTGTGGCAGCTACTGCCAATGATAGCTGACTGCCCACATCAAGGTGCTGGTCGAGCATGGGGAACAGGAAGTAAGGGTGTGCTGAATGACACAGACAGCAAGTTAACACAATGTCAGCTGACTGCCCACATCAAGGTGCTGGTCGAGCATGGGGAACAGGAAGTAAGGGTGTGCTGAATGACACAGACAGCAAGTTAACACAATGTCAGCTGACTGCCCACATCAAGGTGCTGGTTGAGCATGGGGAACAGGAAGTAAGGGCGTGCTGAATGACACAGCAACACACAGAATGTCAGCAGGATATAAGCAGAATGTCTCTGGTGCAACTCATTCTTCTGCGAAAACTCAAGACATTTCTCTCCTCCAAACACTTCCACTAACACTGTCCTTCAGCCCTTTTAGTCTGTACAGTGAGAGAGAGAGAGACAGAGAGAGAGAGACAGAGACAGAGACAGAGAGGGTGTGTGTGGGGGGGGGGAGAGGGAGGTGGGTGTGTATGTGTGCATGTGTGTGTGCGTGCATGAATGCGTGCATGTGGGTGTGTTGCAGTCATTTACATTTGAACCCGAGTTGATGTGAACATTAATCAGATTTAATCTCTCCGGTGTCATTCAATGCTTCTGAACCACCACAACCCCCTGTTTTGATTTACTCCTTGTATGTTTGTCAAATCCATTTCTAGGTCATGGAATCCCATTGTGTCATGTAATCCTTTTTACTCTTTTAACCTGCCTCCTCTACCGAAACATGCTGTTACCTACTGCCACACAGATGGAGATGTTACCTACCTGCCACAGACATGTTACCTACCTGCCACTGAGATCTTACCTACTTGCCACAGAGATGTTACCCACCTGCCACAGACATGTTACCTACCTGCCATAGAGATGTTATCCACCTGCCACAGAGATGTTACCCACCTGCCATAGAGATGTTACCCACCTGCCATAGAGATGTTATCCACCTGCCACAGACATGTTACCCACCTGCCATAGAGATGTTACCCACCTACCATAGAGATGTTATCCACCTGCCATAGAGATGTTATCCACCTGCCACAGACATGTTACCCACCTGCCATAGAGATGTTATCCACCTGCCATAGAGATGTTATCCACCTGCCATAGAGATGTTATCCACCTGCCACAGACATGTTATCCACCTGCCACAGAGATGTTACCTACCTGTTACAGAGATGTTACCTACCTGCCACAGAGATGTTACCTACCTGCCACAGAGATGTTATCTACCTGCCACAGGTATGTGACCTACCTGCCACAGGTATGTGACCTACCTGCCACAGAGATCTTACCTACCTGCCACACTGATGGAGATGTGACCTACCTGCCACAGAGATCTTACCTACCTGCCACACTGATGGAGATGTGACCTACCTGCCACAGAGATCTTACCTACCTGTCACAGAGATGTTACCTATCTGCCACAGAGATCTTACCTACCTGTCACAGAGATGTTACCCACCTGCCACACTGATGGAGATGTGACCTACCTGCCACAGAGATGTTACCTACCTGCCATAGAGATGTTACCCACCTGCCACACTGCTGGAGATGTGAACTACCTGCCACAGAGATGTGACCTACCTGCCACAGAGATGTGACCTACCTGCCATAGAGATGTGACCTACCTGCCACAGAGATGTGACGTGACCTACCTGCTACACTGATGGAGATGTTTTTGGTGTCCACGTTCTTTGGCCCCACCACAGTGCACATGTAGACACCGCTGTCCTCCAGGCGAGCGTCGGCGATGTGCATCACACGATTCAGGCTGCTGAAGGTAGTACGGTCCATGGGTATGTGCCCTCCGTCCACGCGTGACCAAGAGTAGTACAGGGGCAGCCTGAGAACAAAGCAGCAAATAAGGCGCTGCGGCCCAGTGGTGAAGACACTAAACTGAGGGCAGGGAGGTTTGGGTTCAAAGCCTGCTTTTGGCCGTGGCCTTTTAAAAATATTTTACTTGACAATACTTCATTAATCCCTTGTGGGAAATTCAGCTTGCCGTACCTGGGTAAGGCTGCAGCAGCCGCAAGAGCAGCGCTACCCGGGACCTTGGCCAGTGCTATGGGCCTTGTTCTGTTTCAGACCGCATCAGTACTGTACAATTACTTTCCTTGTATTTATTTTTTCAAAGGCATACATCTATATAAAACAAAACTATGATGGTTCCACACACACACACATTACTACACCCAAGCGTATACACACACACACACACACACACTCTACTACATCCAAGCATACACAAACACTCACCTCCCATAGGCCATACACTCAATACGCATTTCTTTGCCCCTCATCGGTTGCCCAGGAAACACAGCGGGGAAGTCGTCATGTATTTCAGGTCCAAACTCATTGGCATCTGAACAAAGAAACCAGCTCATTTAATCTTTCCAGAAACGGAAAACACATACAGCTCTTCACACAGTTACATGTTCTGGTTCAGGGCATCAGCCGGTAACTCCACTGATCGGAGCTGGTATGTTTTAAACCAAGGACAAACACATGAAGGGGGGGGGGGGGGAAAACGTTTTTTGGGGGGGTACCGTGGTTTGCTCCCACCTCTCAGAGATAACATCCATTCACTTGTAAGCTTCAACATTCTCTTCCATTAAGTGTCATTTTGTGGCTTGACAAAGGGGATTTCCCTGAAAATTTGCATATTGTGTGCCTGTGTCATAATAAATTTGAACCTTTTTGTGTTTGGATCTTGTTTTAGAACGCTAGCAGTCATTCTGTTTCAGCTTCAACATTCTCTTCCATACAATCTATGCTATAGTACTCATTACTGCTCCCCTCCGTCTGTCCGTCCATGCATGCATGCGTTGGATTCTTCCAACCCCCACACTTTTGCAGGTGAGAGCCATAACTAGTTTTTTTCACAGTGAGGAGTGGGGATGGGAGAGGGCTGGGGGGTGGGGGGTGGGGGGTGGGCGGGCTGTTCTGAGAAACTCTCTGATCTAAAAGCACACAGATAATATCCAATGATCCTTTCATATGACACAGCACGTGCGTGCCCTAAGTTTATAAAAAGGGCTCCCAGACAGTGTGCTGTGAAGTCAGAACTTGACCAAGGGCAACCAACGGCATCTCATGGCGTCCCAAGGTGAGGGAAAGAGCTAAGTAGCGGCTACTGGCAGCAGCCCTCAGAGTTTTCTGTCCCATAGCATTGAGGTGAGGTTATGACTGCTGCTGTTTACGCTACAACCATGGCCAGTCCTACGCCTTGCTCAGCTGGGACCGAGCGAGAGTGCTGTTGCATTTACGTCTGCCATGTGGACCAAGTGTAAATGTGGAGTTTGACGTCACCATCTATCCAAACACGTCATCTGTCTGCCAAGTGCATACAAATCTTAAGCTCCCAGAGTTTCCCAACTTCCTGAATGACATCAGATGGCATGCAACAGAAGGCAGTAAGCTGTGCTCAGCCCTACTTCCCAGACTGCCAAGTGGGGCTTGCATCCATCCCAAGACAGCCACGTGTGAATCCCGCGCCCAGCCCCAACACAGCATCTGTCCGCCATGATGCCTGCAACTCTCCCACTCCCAGGTTTTCAAACTTCCAGACTGACATCAGCTGACATGCAATGAAGGAGCCGAGCTGAGCACAGCTCGAATCCCTCTTGAGACGGCCAAGTATAACCGTAGTGTTCTGCCCGAGCTCTACCATGCTTGTGTCAACGGTCCCATTGCTACACCAACCTTCTCCGTCGATGTTGAGCTGAATGCCCAGGCTGTTGCCATAAAGAGGCTGGGACGTGGCCAGCACAGCATCAGGGGGTGCTGTCAGCGTGACGATGCAAGTGTATTCTGCAGCATCAGGGGGCCTGAACTTCGGAGAAGTACAAGTTTCCGTTCTCTGAGAGGTAAGTATGCTGGTTCATCTCTGGGCGAATGAACCGGTCACCTTTCATCCACTGAAACACCAGTGCTGCACAGACCACAATGAACAATCCATCAATTAAAGGTGCCAGCCTTCTCAAAAATCACAACAGAAATGAATTAAAAGAGCCAGCCTTCTCAAAAATCACAATAGAAATTGATTAATTAAAGAAGCCATCCTTCTCAAAAATCACATCAGAAATGGATTAAAGGAGCCAGCTGTCTCAAAAATTACAAGAAACAATGGCAGAACTATACAAATCAGCCATCTCAAAAACCACAATAAACAATGGGATACCATACCTGCATTAGAGTGGGTTGAGCTGGTACCTCCCTGGGTTATAGTGGGTTGAGATGGTATCCTACCTGGGTTATAATAGGGTGACCTGATACCCTACCTGGGTTATAGTGGGGTGAGCTGGTACCTTACTGGGTTATAGTGGGGTGAGTTGGTATCCTACCTGGGTTATAGTAGGGTGACCTGGTACCATACCTGGGTTATAGTGGGGTGAGCTGGAACCTTACTGGGTTATAGTGGGGTGTGCTGGTACACTACCTGAATTATAGTGGGGTGAGCTGACACCCTGCCTGGGTACTTATAGTGGGGTGCACTGGTACCTTACCTGGGCCATAGTGGGGTGAGCTGGTACCTTACTGGGTTATACTTAAAGTGGGGTGAGCTGATACCTTACCCGGGTTAAAGTTGGGTGGACTGCAGTCGATGACTGCTCCTTGGTACAGCTTGGCTATCCGCGACCCTGGCCTGTCGTTGGAGAACTCGTCCAGATCTGCATTGTAAACAAGGTGTCTACATCAGGTTTATGCAGCAACGCTAACGCTTTGGTCAGAGGTGTGGACAGCGACAGTATTGTGACCTGCGTCATTCTGAACTGACATTCTTTATTCATCAAGTTTAACAAGGAAAGTGTCTTGAAAGGCGGTAGGCATACACACATAGGCAAATGACAACACTGACATACATCAGCTAACATAATTAAAGGTATACATCCATCCGCATCAACGACGACAACACGTCATGCTGTAGGAACGTATGAATCAGTTAACTTATAACTGTATTCTTTGCCACAAATCTGAAACAGAACGAGGCCCAGAGCGCTCATGCAGAATCAACAAACAAGGGAGCTAATTAGTGCTTGAAATACCTTAACACAAGTACAACAACGAAGACCTGAGTTGCTTATGCTAACTCTCACCTGGCATGCATGTAAACACAAGGTGCATAAACCTCACCAAGGGTACATCCTCAAATGAGGATCCTCAAATGAGGATGTACCCCTGGTGGAGTTTATGTACCTTGTATGTACCTGAGTCATGTACGGTAACTCTCACCTGGCATGCGCATAAATACAAGGTACATAACTGGTGGAGTTTATGTACCCTGTATTTACACGCATGGCAGGTGAGAGTTACCGTAGGTGACTCGGGTCTTTATTGTTGTACTTGTGTTACGTATTTACAGTGCTAATTAACTCCCTTGTCTGTTGATTCTGTATTCTTTGTTACGTGTCAAGAATACTAAAACATGGGTTCTAATGGTGCTGCTGGCTGGAACAAAGCTGCTGCATGATGGTGAGAACTGTTGCTAATCTACTCTGGGAGAAAATTAATGTCTTCATAAGACTGGTACGTTTCCAGGCACTTGCAGCTTTGACTGGACAAGACAGGTAGTGTTTTTAGCAAGCTAACAATGCAAACAAGCTAACAACGCCATGACACAGGCACTCGCTATAGACTGTGAGGCATGATCGAAACAGTGTAACACTAACAGACAATTAAGAGAGCATATTATAACAGCTTAAAATCAGCTTATTTTTGTTTCTGTCATCTGATATTCAAGGACCTTCAAGGAGCTGAAAAGGGGGTCAGCAACCTTCAAGGACCGTACAAACCCTCTGAACACCCCCCCCCCACCCCCACCCCCCCAAAAAAGCAACACACAAACAACAACTACAACAACAACACACACAACTGCAACAACAACAAGAAGAAGAACAACACGCTATAATCTCCAGCCTATGTAGTCTTCAGATATGTCTCTACCTTTCGTTATCCAGTATGTTCTTTTATTTCATGTTGATATGACTTACGAAATATTGAATGTACCAATCCCGCATGTCCTCGAGTGCCCCATCTTTGCAACAAAGAGGTATTAAAAAAAATGTGAACCCCGCCAAAAAACAAAAACACCAACAACAACAACAAACCAAAAACAAATAAATAAACTCACAGCCAGCTGACACCTGAACAGGGCTACTGAACACACTGCCAACTGAATTGGTTGCCACACAGGTGTACGTCCCAGCGTCATCTCGCTCGTTGGGGTTTGCCACTGACAGGCGTCCGTTGGTCAGTGTGTATCGCTGAGAAGGCGTCACTAACTGCTGGTGCTCAGTCGCAAACTCTTTGTACCACTGTCAGCCAAACACACCAAAGATTACACCTTTTGTCAGCCAAACACCAAAGATTACACCTTCTGTCAGCCAAACACGCCAAAGATTACACCTTCTGTCAGTCAAACATGCCAAAGATTACAACTTGTCAGCCAAACATGCCAAAGATTACAACTTCTGTCTGCCAAACATGCCAAAGATTACAACTTCTCTCAGCCAAATATGCCAAAGATTACAACAACTTTTGTCAGCCAAACACACCAAAGATTACAACTTCTGTCAGCCAAACACACCAAAGATTACAGCTTCTGTCAGCCAAACACACCAAAGATTACAACTTATGTTGGCCAAAGAGATTACAACTTCTGTCAGCCAAACATGCCAAAGATTACAGCTTCTGTCAGCCAAAGATTACAACTTCTGTCAGCCAAACACACCAAAGATTATAACATCTGTCAGCCAAACACACCAAAGATTACAGCTTCTGTCAACCAACCATCACATTACAACATCTACTTTCAACCAAACATCACATTACAACTTCTGTCAACCAGACACTACACTACAACTTCTGCCATCAAAACATCATACTACAACTTCAGAACACTCTGTAGTATTTATTGTGTTCTTACCTCATACGTGGGGGGATGAGGGGGTTGGGGGTTGGGAGTGGGGGGGGGCAGGTTGCCACAGACAGAACACTCTACAGCATTTATCGTGCTCTTACCTAACAGGTGAGGGGCAGATTGCCGCTGGCAGAATACTCTACAGCATTTACTGTTCTCTTACCTCATAGGTAGGGGGCGGACTGCCGCTGGCAGAACACTATAGCATTTACTGTGCTCTTAGTCTTACCTCATAGGTAGGGGGCGGACTGCCGCTGGTAGAACACTATAGCATTTACTGTGCTCTTAGTCTTACCTCATAGGTAGGGGGCGGACTGCCGCTGGCAGAACACTATAGCATTTACTGTGCTCTTAGTCTTACCTCATAGGTAGGGGGCGGACTGCTGCTGGCAGAACACTATAGCATTTACTGTGCTCTTAGTCTTACCTCATAGGTAGGGGGCGGACTGCCGCTGGCAGAACACTATAGCATTTACTGTGCTCTTAGTCTTACCTCATAGGTAGGGGGCAGACTGCCGCTGGCAGAGCACTATAAAACCGACTGCGCTCTTACCTCATAGGTAGGGGGCGGGTTGCCGCTGGCAGAACACTATAGTACTTATTGTGCTCTTACCTCATAGGTAGGGGACGGATTGCTGCTGGCTGAACACTATAAAACCGACTGCGCTCTTACCTCATAGGTAGGGGGCAGATTGCTGCTGCCCAAACACTATAAAACCGACTGCGCTCTTACCTCATAGGTAGGGGGCGGGTTGCCACTGGCAGAACACTCTATAAAACTGACTGAGCTCTTACCTCATAGGTAGGAGGCGGGTTGCCGCTGGCAGAACACTCTATAAAACTGACTGAGCTCTTACCTCATAGGTAGGAGGCGGGTTGCCGCTGGCAGAACACTATAGTACTTATTGTGCTCTTACCTCATAGGTAGGGGGCGGGTTGCCGCTGGCAGAACACTCTAAGTTGAAGAACTGGGCCCGGCCGGCAAACACAATGCTGGGGGAGACGTGCAGAAACTTGGGGCCAACCTGCCAAGTGTTGGGGTCCGATGACGCACTCCCGTACGCTGAAGACAAAAGCGCAATAATAAATACTGCCAAGTGCTGGGGCCCGACGACGCACTCCCGTACGCTGAAGACAAAAGCGCAATAATAAACACTGCCAAGTGCTGGGGTCCGATGACGCACTCCCGTACGCTGAAGACAAAAGCGCAATAATAAACACTGCCAAGTGCTGGGGTCCGATGACGCACTCCCGTACGCTGAAGACAAAAGCGCAATAATAAACACTGCCAAGTGTTGGGGTCCGACGACGCACTCCTTTTGAAGACAAAAGTGCAAGAATATGAAGCACTCCTGTATGAGGAAGACAAAAGTGCAAGAATAAACAAACGCAATAATAATAAGTGTTGGGGTCCGACGATGCACTCCCGTACGCTGGAGACAAAAGCGCAATATAAACACTGCCAAGTGCTGGGGTCCGACGACGCACTCCCGTACGCTGGAGACAAAAGCGCAATAATAAACACCGCCAAGTGTTGGGGTCCGATGACGCACTCCCGTACGCTGAAGACAAAAGCGCAAGAATAAACACTGCCAAGTGCTGGGGTCTGATGAAGCACTCCTGTATGATGAAGACAAAAGTGCAAGAATAAACAAAGTCGGTCAACCTGCACAGCAAAATACTCTCCATTTTGATGCTTGATACTTAAGTCGCTGTGTCAGAATACTATAATTGCATACCCACTTTGTACTAATGTCCTGAGGTGGCCCCGCGCGACCGACAAGACATTAAAATCCAGTTACTAACTTGTCTGCGCTAAGTGTGGTTATTAGTAATGGTTATTATATTTATAGTACATCAGCACACCTGGTTTGACAGCCAGCTGCTAAGCCGTCAGTGCTGCAGAAAATATGAGACTGACAAACACTCAGTGAAGTTCTGAACCATCACCGTGACCTTGACTTGGAACACAGCAATACATTCTTTTTACAAGATACGTTAGCTCATGGTGTAAGTAAGTAACTCGGTGTTTTATGCCCAGTCAACCATTACGGTTATATCAGGGCGATAGCTTATGGTGATATACCATCAAACCAAGTTTCGTTGCAAAGGAACCAGCAGCTCTGAAGATGTGGTAGAGACGGTCGTATTTTTATTACAACATATGAGCCCTCACTATGACCTTGACCTTGAACACCATCAAACTAAGTTTCGTTGCAAAGGAACCAGCAGCTCTGAAGATGTGGTAGAGACGGTCGTAGTTTTATTACAACATATGAGCCCTATGACCTTGACCTTGAACATAGCAAAACAATGTTTTCACATGACGCTCTGGCTCGTGGTGATCTATCACAATACCAAGTTTGGCTCAAAAAGGTTTACCCGTTCAGCAGATATCGTCTGCACAGTCAATGAAGTTTCCAACACCCACTGTGACCCTGACCTTGAGCACAGCAACAAACGAAAAAAATTCTAAACACTCCCATCTAATTTATCGATACCAGATTTTTTAAAATACAAGTCATCTACTAGGTTAATCCCAAGTTGTTTTTGGCTTACTGTGAACTGCCATTTTTTAGGTAAAATTAGCTGGTAAAGTGGTAGTTAAAAAAAAAAAAAAAAAAAAAAATGCTAAACAAAAATAATGTCTAATATCGCCAAAACAATAACACAAATTCATTTTTGAGTGGAACTGAGAGGGCTGCTGATTACCATCTTAGTGGAAAGTCCATGATGCAGAACTCTTACAAACTTTCTGCTGTGCTTGAGAAACACCTTACTCACAGAAGTCTCTGCCTTGCTGGAAGACACGGTAGAGTTCATCACGCCTGATTTCACAGATGTAAGGCAGTGACAGTGTTCTGCTGGCCCACGCCCAACCAAAGCGATTCTCATCCGCTGAAGACAAAGCAGTTAACAAATTATTGCTAGTTACAGTACCTTTGGGCGAGTAGTTTTTTTTGGGGGGTGTGTATGTTTGTTTGTGTATATATGCATGTGTGTGTGTGCGTGCATGTGTGTGTGCGCATGTGTACATGTGTCTGTATATATGTTTGTATGTGCTGTGTATATGTGTGCATGTTGGTGTGGAGATTTTGTATATGTGTTTGTATGTGTGTCTGTCTGTATATGTGTGTGCATGTTTGGTGTGTGGTGTTGTTGTATGTGTGTGTGTGCATGTGTGATGTGTGTGTGCATGTGTGTGTTGCAAAGTGTGTCTGTGTATGTGTATGTGTGTGTGTGTGTGTGGGGGTGGGGTGATGCATGTGATGATTGTGTGTGTGTGCATGTGCCTGTGTGATGTACAATGCATGTATCATTGATGTATACATGTATGCATGTGTGTGTGGAGGGGGGGGGGGGGGGGGGGGGTAATGATGGGTGGTTATGTGTGTGGAGGGTGATGAGATGCGCATTTGTTATACATATATATCTGAAAATGGAAACAAGGGGGTGCGCTTGCTGAACGTGGGCACCTGGTCAGGGGGGAATCAATGATCCATATTTATAATCCACACCAGTTATGGAGCGCTTTCCAATTCCCCTGCCCAGTCGGGTCGCCATTACGTGCCCGGCCGCTTTGGGGCTACCACCCGGTTTTCGCCATTACGCTGCAGGCCGCTTGTGTACCACTGGTTCAACCTGCAGCAACATGTGCACAACTTACAAGGAAAACACAGATAATAAAACAAAACAAACAAAAAAACATATATACATATATATATATATATGCACAAACACCCAGTCCATTTTTGTTTTTATTATCAGCTACTACCAGTATAAACTCTAATTGCAAGTAAATGGTGCGTTTGTTTTTTCTTTCTTCTTTTTAACTAATTTAAGTATACAAGCGAAGTAACATGCAAATGGGTTTATGTGTAATGTGGTATAGCTGACCTGGATCCATCGTAGCGTGACAGCCAGTTAACAAGAAAGTTTTGTTTCTCAGCTGTGTTGACACTGACCAGTCTGGCTCCATCATGCTGAAAATGACACATGGGTGAACTGCTTTGCATCCTGGGTAAACTGATTTGTATTCTGGGTGAATCAGTTACTACTGAGTTAGCATTCTGGGTGAATCAATTTGCATCCTGGGTGAGTTGATTTGCTTTCAGGGTGAACTGGTTTGCATCACGGGTGAACGGGCTTGCATACTGGGTGAATATGTTTGCATCATGGGTAAAAAGAAGTTTCTGGGCTGCTGATGACCCAGAAAGTTTCAAGAAAGTTCAACCAATCAGAACATCACAAACAATACTTCCTGTGAAAAGTCTGGCCACGTACACATGATGCCAGTGATGGAATCTAAACAAACCTTCAAAATAACTAACTATAATGCCAGTAATGATGCACATTCACTGATGATGAGAGAAGGGTAAATGAGGTAAAATATTAATCATTTCAATGTTAGCATAAGCAAGAAATGAGACTAACACAGTAACAGTGAGCAACAGGGGAAGTTTATCTGCTCCAAAAGCTGTGTGTCTGAAATGTGTCCAGCAAAGGCACAACAGCAACCTCCACAGCTAATTTTAATGTTGTAGTGTGGGGTGGATTTGGACTATCCCTGGGCCAGTGTCAAACATTACCATTCCGCCACTCTGCGTCTTTCTCAGTTTTCACCATTTCAGCTAGCTAGGTCTACTTTCACACCCACACCCACACCCACCGGTACACACACACACACACACTGACACACACACACACAGTATCAGTAAACTTACATGGCATGCCTGTGAGGCTTCATCGTACGGCAGTGTAGGATAGAAAACAAAATGGTAGCATCGGTCGTCAAAGGAAGGCCAGTCGACGGGACAGTCTGAAACCACATCAACATGTGTTCCTAGCTGAACTCAAAGTTAGATCTACAGCTCGGTCTCAGTAACAGCCGGCCGTTGGGCATGTACAGGTAACCGGCGAAGCGCATTAATAAACTCATAATTCACCCCATGCTATTAAACTCTGCAAGTCTCTGAATATGTGCATATGCACAAGTGTCTGGCGTTGTTTCAAGCACTCTCAGTACTTACTAACATAAAGATTCTGCAGAATGAACTCTCTGGGGCGAGAAGTTCGAACTGAGTAACGCGGGAGAACCTCTGCGCAGGCGTAAAGACAAGTGAAAGTAGATGTTTCCGGGATCAAAGCGTAGCCTACGATTTTCTCAGTCGTGATAATGCAGATTACCGATCACCGAGGAACTGATCCCATAGAGAGATCACGCGGAAAGCAAAATAAAAGGCAACTTAACAAATTTAACAGCTGGCTTGGACTACATTAAAAATAGTTCAGCTGATTTCAGCTATGATGAGATCAGCTGCATGGGCCTTAGGCTACATCTAGTGATCATCGTCAAGGCCACGAGTCACATGACAATGACACTCAGTGTAGCCTCAGCACAGACATATGTCCTTCGTCGATCCATCCATGCGGCAGTGCAGCACTGAAGGCTGGCAGTGCCGCCGTGGGCCGGTGATGGACAGATGCTAAGATTTGTGATGTGGGCTGCTTTCGCCGAGCCCAGCGTCAGTGGCAGTCAGTCATTCAGCGTTAGTCAGTCATTCAGCGTTAGTCAGTCATTCAGCGTTGCCGGGTGTCAAATGACAAACTTTCTGCGGCCGGCCGAACTGATGTACACTAACATCGTGTTGCTCATAGTAAAATCTTTCGCCGGTGTTTCAGGCCGGGTGAACTGGTGTGATTTAGTTTTGCATTCCTCACTGAGCGTCGTCACAGTGCTGCCGACAACGTCTGTGTAACGAGGCATAGTTCACTTCCGGTTTCAGCGCCCTGCCGGCACCGACTTGACTCAGCGCGAGTCGTCGTCTCAGTCACTTGACATACATATTGTTATACATGCCTCATTTCGCACTGATTCAGTTGTGTTTAGTTATCAGTCTCCGCCCCCCCCCCCTTTTTCGTACACACACGCACTACGCGCACTACACACACACACACACACACGCGCGCGCGCCGCGACGCCGCAGCCGCACGCACGCACGCACGCTCACACCCACACACACACACACAACACACACACACACACACCACACACACACACACACACACACACACACACACACACACACACACACACACACACACACACACACACTGACGACACGCACCACACACACACACACACACACACACACACACACACACACGACACACCACACACACACACACACACACACACACACACAACACCACACACACACACAACACACACACACACCACACCACACAACACACACACTACACACGTACACACACACACACACACACACACACACACACACACACACACACACACACACACACACACACACACACACCACACACACACACACACACACACACACACACACACACACACACACACACACACACACACACACACACACACACACATGCACACCGTGGCCGGCACATACACACGTACACACACACACACACACACACACACACACACACACACACACACACACTGACACACACTGACACACACACACATACACACCGTGGCACGTACACACACACACACACACACCACGCACGCACGCACGCACGCACGCACGCACGCACGCACGCACGCACGCACGCACGCACGCACGCCGCACGCACGCACGCACACACATTTCCGTTCAGACTTTGTAAGGCGTTTATAGCTTTGTGCTGCATAACATGATAATTGATGCTGTAATATAAGAATATTCTTCTTCCCAAATGGTATCATCATCATCATTCTTCTTCTCAAAATTCTCATAATTATCACCATCGACGATCATCGTCGTCATTAGCAGACACACGACCACCCACCGTAGACGACTTGTCCTGTTGTGGAGGTGACGATGAGCGAAGTGAAGAGAATGGCGATGCCTGAGATTCGTGCCATCTGTAGGCCTCTCTGGTCAGTGGCCAGGAAAGACAAACAATCAATCCGTGGCTTTGACGGAATAGTTATTTCGGCCTTGTCCCCCACCGCTCTGTCTGTCTGTCTGTCTGTCTGTCTGTCTGTCTGTCTGTCTGTCTGTCTGTCTGTCTGTCTGTCTGTCTGTCTGTCTGTCTCCTCTCTCCCCTCTCTCTCTCTTCTCTCTCTCTCTCTCTCCTCTCCTCCTCCACCCACACACCCAATCTCTCTCCTTCCACTCTCTCTCTTCTCTCTCTCTCTCTTCCTCTCACATCACCACTCTCCCACCATCATCTCTCCTCACACCACAACACACCACACACACACACACACACACACACACACACACCACACACACACACACACACACACACACACACACACACACACACACACACACACACACACACACACCACACATCCCCACACTCCACATCACATCACATCTACACTATCAATTATACCCACCCACAACACTCTCTATCACACCACACACACACACACACAACACACACACACCACACACACACACACACACACACACACACACAACACAGTCAATCAATCAAATATGCCCAGCACACATTCACATATATTAGGCATCACGATTACATACTAATCAAAAGTTAGTACGCACGAGCGAATGACTTCTCTTGAGTTAAAAATATTAAAGAATATAATGCAGACTCTAACAAAAATCGATGTTTGGCCGTGTCAAAATCAATCAAGTTGCGTTGTAATTTTATCATATTATTTGTTTCTTTTGTCTGCGTTCATCTTTGTTTTGTAAGTATGGACCTGGTCGTCCAAGAAACCTTTAATTCTCTGCATCTGTAACCCCCCCCCCCCCCCCCCCCCCCCACACACACACACACCGACCATTTATTATTCTATTTAGAGGACTAAACACAAGACGCTTTTACTCTCTCTTTAGGGGACTAAACATAAGCTGTTCATTATTCTCTTTATATGGGTAAATACATGTTGTTTCCTATTTTCTTCAGAGAGCTAAACACAAGTAGTTTATTACTGTCTTAAGAGGACCAAACACACTATGTTTATTATTGTCTTTAGAGGAAAAAACACACGATGTTTATTATTGTCTTTAGAAGACTAAAAACACGGTGTTTATTATTGTCTTCAGAGGACGAAACACACGCTGTTTATTATTATGTTATTATTGTCTTTAGAGGACCAAATGCAAGATGTTTATCATTGTCTTTAGAGAAGCAAACACAATATGTTTATTACTATGTAGATCTTTGTCTTTAGAGGACTAAACAGAAAATGTTATTTTCTTTAGCGGACTAAACATAAAATGATAATTATTCTCTTTAAGAACTAAACACAAAATGTTAATTGTTTTCTCTAGATGAATAAACACAAGATGTTAATTATCCTCTTTAGAGGACTAAACACAAGATGCTTTTATTCTCTTTAGAGTAATGATGAGATGTCATTAATCTCTTCTGTGGAATAAACACAAGATGATATTATTCTGTTTAGAGGAATAAACACAGTCGGTTATTATTCTGTTTAGAGGAATAAATACAAGATGTTATTATTCTCTGTAGAGGAATAAACACAAGATGTAATTATTCTCTTTAGACTGAGGAGTAAACACAAGATGTTATTATTCTCTTTAGAAGAATAAACACAAGATGTTATTATTCTCTTTAGATGAGTAAACACAAAATGTTATTTTCTTTAGGGGAATAACCACAAGATGGTATCATTTCCTTAAGGCGACTAAGCAAAAGATATTCGTCTCTTATTGAGAAGATGTTAATGATTCTTTTCAGATGACTAAACACAAGATACTCTTATTCTCTTCAGAGGAATAAACACAAGATGGACTGATCAAACTCAGTAACTTCCACTTCCGGATTCTCAAAAACATTGTAAATTCAAAGTTTACCAACAGAACTGCTGGCAGGCAACACTGTTTCAGATTGTACAAGCCATAGTTTGCCATGAAAGCCACCTTAAAAGTAAGTAGAACTTCTGAAAACGTCGGAAGGGAAAATGACGAAAAATACTCACAAAATGTTCAAGAGCATGCATCAAAACCATTCCAAAAATGGCGGTTCAATGTCGTCCTGCCATTTTGATTCCAATATGGCGTTCAGAAAACTAATCAGAAATGTTATCACTAACTAGCTGAACTTAAAAGGTTGGCGGCCCTAGTTTAGAGGGAGGTTTTGGGGTCATAAAGTTTCGAACGGCCTTTTCGTCCAGCGCAAAGTAGTTGCATTCTGTTCTTGCATTATCTATTTTGCGAATCATCCTGATTTAATCGTATTGGTTGACAGGGTTTAAAGCATCAAATTACTTACTTACTTATTTACTTACTATTTCGCGACTTTTAAACGACCACTTTTAACAAACGCTGGTGACCAGACATCGAGTGGAAACACTGATAGCGCCAGTAATGCTTCTTCTCTTCGGTTCCACTTTAATTTCCCGTTGGTTCTCTTTTAACTTTCGTCTGTTCCCTTTTAAATTTCCTCTGTTCCCCTTTAACCTTTAACCTAGCGCTGCGGCGCTTGGTGATTTGAAGTCTTCAGGAGATGCCGGGAGGGCGTTAGACACTTCAGAAATAGTCTTACATTTACAATTTCAGCAACATGCATTACCCCCGACCGAAACGCTAAACACACCTTATATGTACCATTCTGTGGTCTCGTCAATACCTCACGAGACACTTTCTTCACAAAAACACACGCCTGTACCATTCTGTGGTCTTGTAAATACCTGCATGCTGAAACGCTTCCATAAAAACGCAGCAACACACCTGTACCGTTAGATCTTGTCAACACCTGCATGATACATCATATCCACAAAAACGCAACAACACACCTTTACCATTATGTGATCTTGTCAACACCTGCATGATGCATCACCTCCACAAAAACGCAACAACACACCTGTACCGTTAGATCTTGTCAACACCTGCATGATGCACCATATCCACAAAAACGCAACAACACACCTGTACCGTTAGATCTTGTCAACACCTGCATGATGCACCATATCCCCAAAAACGCAACGACACACCTTTACCATTGTGTGATCTTGTCAATACCTGTATGGTGCATCACCTCCATCCACAAAAACGCTGAAACACAGACCCGTACTCTTGCGACTGACCGATGTAAACACCAAAATGTTTCGGTCCGCGGTTTCAAAAGTGTGCTGTCAGCCAAGTGCTCTGGGTCCATTCCGTGTGGATGCCTGATACGCTGCAAACAATGTTCTCTAGCTCCCATCTGACAGTCCAGATCGCCGTAGGGCTGATACTTTGAAGACTACAGGCTCCTCAAGTTCATCGTCAGACTCCAAGCCCCGTTTTCCGACACCATTCCTCCAAGAGAAACGATGTCGTAAACCGGAGGTTAGAGTTCGGCTCATCTTCAGTCATTCCTGACCCAACCAGATTCGCCACAAACGCCGGCTTTTCTCCAAATCTCCTTGGATCAACCCAACAGGCCGTAGGACTAATGCTTTTGAGTCCTAACTTCAGGTTCATCCAACAGTAGGACCGATGCTTCTGAGTCCTAGCTACATGTGCTTCAGGTTGATCCATTAGTAGGACTGATGCTTTTCAGTCCTAGTTACATATGCTTCAACAGCAGGACTAATGCACTGACTCCTAGCTATACCTCAGGTTTATCAAACAGTAGGACTGATACTTTTGAGTCTTAGCTGTATATGCTTCAGGTTCATCCAACAGTAGACTGATGCTTTTAAGTCTTAGCTCCAGATGCTTCGAGTTCATCTAACAGTAGGCTTGGGATGCATTTAGTCTGTCTTGTCCACCCAGACGCAAACGCGGTACACTACGAACGTTTTTGTCGAACTGCGCTACCTGTAACGAACCTCTCACAGCAGGCTTCAGTTACATTAATTTTAGTCTGTCTTGTCCACCCAGACGCAAACATTGTACACTACGAATGCTTTTTTCGAACAGTGCTCCGTGTAACGAACCTTTCCCCGACTTATCTGCGGAGAAGTGGATCAACTGGGAGCCACCCGGTGAACACGCCGTACACATCGGCCACGTTATCTTCCCAGCAACCGAGGTGTTTCTCCGTTATCTGTCTCGTCCTCTTTTCCACACCGACGCACGATACAGCCACCAATAGACTTTGACGGTGACATCGGTTAGTCGTAGAAGAGTATAGGTTAGGGGTCTGTGTTTTAGCGTTTCGGGTGGAAGTGCCGCATCATGCAGGTATTGAAAAGACCACAGAATGGTGCGCGTGTGTTGTTGCGTTTTTGTGGTGGTGCAGGTATTGACAACGCACCACAGAATAGTACAGGTGTGTTTTAGCGTTTGGGTGAAGGTGACGCATCGTACAGGTATTAACAAGACCACAAAGTGGTACATGGGTGTTGTTGTTTTTGTGGAGGTGACGCATCGTGCAGGTGTTGACAAGACCACATAGTGGTACAGGTGTGTTTTAGCGTTTCTGTGAAGGTCACGCATCGTGCAGGTATTGACAGGACCCTATACAAGTGTGTTTTAGCGTTTTTGTGGAGGTAGTGCATCGTGCAGGTATTGACAAGACCACAGAATGGTACAGATGTGTTTTAGCGTTTTTGTGGAGGTAGTGCATCATGCAGGTATTGACAAGACCACATAGTGGTACAGGTGTTTTAGCGTTTCTGTGCAGGTATTGACAAGACCACAGAATGGTACAGGTGTGTTTTAGCGTTTTTGTGGAGGTAGTGCACAGTGCAGGTATTGACAAGACCACAGAATGGTACAGGTGTGTCTTAGCGTCTCTCAGGGGATGATGTGTCATGCCGGACACAAACACGACCACAGAATGGTACAGGTGTGTTTTAGAGGTTTCGGGTGCGGGGGGGGGGGGGGGTGCACCACATTGCCAAGACAGAAGACAAGGTCCATGGACCTGTGTACCCATGACAAGGGCTGTGCATTCGAACGCTGAGAGTAGCGGCGATCCATCAGGCAATCGGTCCACTGACAAGACGGAGTGCGCCTTTTGTAGCGGGGGTCTGGGCTTCTTCTTGTGCTACGTGTCCTACTTTAATGTGTGTGTGTGTGTGTGGGGGGGGGGGGGGGGTTGCGTGTTGTGTGTGTGGGGGGGGGGGTGGGGGGGGGGGGGGGGGGGGGGGTGACTATGCAAATAAATCCATTTAACCAGGTACATGTGTGCCTTGTGTCTAGTGCTATACGGAAAATCTCCATTTTGAAACAGACTTTGTCTCTGGATTGCTGTTTTTTGTGCCTGATTGTAGGTCTTCGTGAAATGATGCTCCATTTCATGTCTTCGGAACACACACACATGCGCGCACACAGTCGTACTGACGGACGGACGCATGCACGCACATGCACACTCAAAGAAAAGAAAACCAATAAATCAACACTCGCTATCTTATTTCATTAATTTTTTTCATGGAAAAAATAAACAAACACAAAGAGGTGTGAAGGTAAAAATCATGAAAGCACATTCAAACAGAAACTATGAACACAAAACGAACACACGTTACCAACATCTTAACCGAAAAAAAAAAAAGAAAAAAACAAACAGAAAAAAAAGGTCTACATAGGGCGTGTATCTCATAAACAAAGCATGTGTGTACCTCATAAACAAAGCAATCATCTAACAGAACCAAACACTGAAGAACAAATACTCTACACCCGGCTCTTCACTCTGACATTACACAGAAAGCATAATTACTGGTACCAGGAGTGACGACGACTTTGGTACATGTGGGTAAGAAACATCGACATAAACACCCGTGTCTCACTACATCATCTCAGTATAGTTGATAGAATTTTGACCCACCCCCTCCCTCCCTTCCCACAAAAAAGAAAAAAAAAGAAAAAAAGGTATTCAGTGCAACATCCTTCACTGCTCATCACGAATAACATCATGGATGCATATGTGAAGATCTGCCCCGACCCCTTCTCCATCCAACACTCCTTTCCTGTGAGTTTTATTTTTGAGCAGAATGAAGGGGTACCTAACTAACGGTCAAAAGCTGAGTCACTTAAGTCTCGTTTTGTTTTGATTATAACAAAATAATACCAACAACAAAAGCCCCCAACAATAAAATAAAAAATCAATAAAAAATCAATAAATCGCTAGACCTTTTTGTTTTAGTTTGGAACAAAGGTAGACAAAGAGTCTTACCAACCGTGAAAAGAGTTGGACCACCGTGAGACTGATTGTTTAGGATGATTTACTGTAACGTCAAGGTCCAAACAGCTTTCCTTTTCTCTCTCTCTCTTTGTGTAGAACGAACTCAACTAAGACCTACACATAGTCCTAAGTCTGGCGAGTCCTAAGTCTGACTGAGATGAGAACAAAACAACAACAAAAGCCCCCACCTCAGATAAGGAAAGTTACAGAGCTATAATCCACACAGATGCTAAATAAAACAGAAAGAACTGCAGGCCTTCTGTCCCTTCTAGGCCGACTCGTCTCTTCAGGCACGACGAGTGAATCAGCTCTTGCTTAAACAGTGGGACTTGCTCTACTATCCATCGTGAAAAATAGGGCGACTGATGACACAGGCATTATGAATTAGGATACTAAATTTCTGTTGTTTTTGTAAAAATAATTTGCCACTAGTGTGCTAAGTCAAGGATTCTTCTGCAGAGATGGGGCGGTGGGGGAGGGGGGGGGTGGTGGTGGTGGTGGTGGTGGGTGTTCAGGGAGAGGTAACCTATTCAACTTTTTGTTCTCCATCAATCTGAATGTAAAAACAAAAAGCCTTAAAGTCCCACACAGTTCCCCGTGTTTTCACATCAGAAAGGTACAGGTATAACTGTGAGTCCAGGTACATGAGACTGTACTGGAGTGAAATACCCCCCCCCCCCACCATCCCCCAGCAGGCTTTCACACTTTCAAAACAGTCTGATTTCAATTTTCTATCAACTCTCATGCCTGCAGTGTCTCTAGCGAGTGGAAGTTGGGGTGTGGGGGGCAAGGGCCGGGTGGGTATGGGGTGGGGGTCTACATAAGGCAGTGGTATACAAATAAGATATCTGAGGCTGACAGTTGTGCGTACAACTCACAACAGTTATAACAGAGCAGTGTTATGACTAATACTATCGTGGTATATTTATGCCAATGTACTGTATACAGTATAAAATAATTTCTCCCCACGGAAAAAAGAGGAAAAAAAAAAGAGGAAAAATAAAAGACTTCATCAACGCAGAGATTCTAAAAGAAGTACAGCAACATAAAACAAAGAACATCTAGTCCGACAAAACAACTGACTTCAACTCATTGGCAACTCATGACAGATACAACCACAACTGCCACCGATTTCCACACAAGCATCAGGGTCAGTGCACTAAAATAAATTAGCTAAAACAAACAAACAAACAAACAAACAACACCAAACCCATCCTCTCACAATCACCCCCCCCCCCCCCTCCCTACCCCAAAATGATAGAGAATGTGCTCTACAAAACAATCGTAACACGGGGTGGGGCAGCTACACATGGTATCATCTGGACTAAATATCACAAAGTCGGCGGCACACACAGCCACCGCTGCGTCTTCCATGACATCATTGGAACTGGCGTGAGGGAGCTACCCACAATTCCCCGACCCCATCCACCACCGGCTTCACGCACCACGACACTACAGCTACACCCACAACATGGGGAGGCCACTGCCAAGGCAACACTGCCCCCTACGGCAAGCTGGACACGCACGGCGAGTTGAACGAGTCGGGCTCTGACAGGCAGACCTCAATATAAAGACGGGCTCTGACAGGCAGACCTCAATATAAACTACGTGGTGGAGGGGTTGAGGAGGGGAGGGGCAAGTCCAATCCAGCTAGATTGTGCCAGAAGGGGTCGTGTCGTGTCAACACAGTACTGGGCGGCAACTGTCCCATCACATGGCAAAGCGGCCAGGTCAAAGCTACAGGAGTTCAGGGCCAGCAACAAGGCGACCTCAACGTAACTACGCCTGCCCTTCAAAGCAACACTGGCGTCACAGCTGCCTGGAGGGTCCAGTGGCGCTTGTGATGAGGGAAGGCTTCACCAATGACACCCCCTCCCGCACACCGTACCGTGCTGCCCACAGTCCAGTACAAACCACCCCCGTATGAAAGGCCAGGTCCCTCGGGTCAGACCAGGTCATTCAACTCGGCTCTTTCTACTTTCATGGCCATGAAAACCCCACTAAGGGCCACGTCCATGTCAGATCTTGCTTCTGTTGATCTGCAGGGCGGCTTTCGCCAGGTGTTGCTGTAGGCTTATGCTGATGCAATCAATATAAGGGAGTGGGGGGTAAACAGAACTGGACATCGCTCAACAGGCGTGTCAGTGTACACTGGGGTGGGGGTGGGGGGTAACCAGAACTGGACATCGCTCAATGGGTGGGTCAGCTTGGGGTGCTGAGTCATGTGGGTGGCACCAGCTATGTGGGCAGGGGTAGACAGTTGGGTGACTTGAGTTACAGAGCTAAACAATTCCACAGAAACTCGTTAGACACAAACCTAACTGACAGCAACAGTCTAGGGTTTGCTGATATGTGACAAGGAGAACTGATACATATAATTAAGTTCTAACCCCTTTACCACTTAAGTAGGTCAAATTCCAAAGGACTAACGCCACCCAAATATGCTGTAAAAGAACTATGGGGACACACCCTAAACATTGACCCAAAAGCTGGAAGTAGTTACCTGCTTGGCAAAATACTTTTGCAGAAGAAAA
Source organism: Alviniconcha marisindica (assembly GCA_018857735.1). NCBI lineage: Eukaryota > Metazoa > Mollusca > Gastropoda > Provannidae > Alviniconcha > Alviniconcha marisindica. Next base: position 252,310 of record JABMCL010003296.1, on the reverse strand, counting down.
TAGCACAACAAAGGACAAGTGGAATTGTAGTTCAACACTGTGGGGAAGCGGAAATGGTGGTAACAGGGGCAAAACAGCCGGTGGAGGGATACAACACTGCCAAGTGGACAATCAATGTTGTACGCACATGACGTTTTCGTTTCACTGTGCAGTGACCCGGTGCAGGCAGCATCATGTCAGTGAGGCACACATCGTAACATGAATTTCACACAGATCTACATCAGTACACTACAACAGGGAATCTCACGCCCTTTCCTCTGCCGCTGTCAGCAGCAAATACAGGAGTGAAAGCGGACAAGTTTGAACACCCTGAAATTATGCTACAGGTCTAGGGGTCTACATTGGCAGTGACGGGCCAACACCCTGTGGGGGTCTAGGGGTCTACACTGGCAGTGAAGGGCCAACACCCTGTGGGGGTCTAGGGGTCTGTGTTGACAGTCAAGGGCTGGGGCAAGATGCTAAAAAATAAAAAAATAAATCCCCATTTGACTACCATTGCCAATTCAGATAAATGTTGCGTCACTTTTTAAGGGGCATTGTGGCACAGGCTAGTTAGTTCTTGGATTTTAGTGTCCCATCAACTGCACTGGTTTACCTCAGGACAAACTGTGGCATTAAACGCCATACTTGCAAATGATGACAGAGAGCAATGCCACTGGATCCAAGTGATGCACAAGGCTGAACGTGTCGTCAGTCAAAATTGACACACTTCTGTTTTACCAGTTCCAAAATCAGGATTTAAGATTCAGAGGCACAGATTTCAGCCTTGGAAACAGGAGTTGCATGACAACTAATACACCCTTTTTCAACTTAAGGCAAGTCCTGGTTGGATAATCATATGCTTTTTGTTTAGTGGGACATCATCATCTTTCTCACAAAGGAGAAAGAAAAAAAAGGCATATAAGCAATGCTTACAAAAATGTATCAGCCGTTCATCTACCATTGACGCAGAAACAAAAGCAAGCTGTACAGTAGCGCACTGGCCTGCATGTCAAACCTTCAGTGGTCAGAACAGAAAATTCCCGGTCTGAGCGGTTTGACAATCGTCGTGGGTCAAAGGTGAATAGGGCTACTTTGCAGCTGGGGTTAGGGGAGCTGCAGACACAGCAAACTGCACCAAGTATCTGGCAATGATATGTGGGTCTCATAGCTTTCATTTTCACCCTACTCACAGACCTGTTTGCCCTCAAACCTGGCTCTCCACACACCTTTGATGCTATTCTGACACTTTTATCCATCGTAGACACCTTTTGATGCTATTTTGACACTTCCATCCATCGTAGACACCTTTTAATGCTATTCTGACAGTTCCATCCATCATAGACACCTTTTGATGCTATTCTGACAGTTCCATCCATCGTAGACACCTTTTGATGCTATTCTGACAGTTCCATCCATCGTAGACTCCTTTTGATGCTATTCTGATACTTTCATCAATCACAGACACCTTGAAACCTTCTGCCTACATTTACAAACCTCAATTTGTACAACCTGTTTCCCTAACACCAGATGGAAGTTGGAATTGAAACAAATCACAAGTGTACATTCTCACAGTGTGAGTGTGCAGCATACTTAAGGGTATACTCCTGTGGAAACACTGCTGGGCAAACAGGTCTGTTTTTAACAGGGCAACACACGGGTAAAGACTGGTTGCCAGAGCAGGCAAGCAGAGATTAGTGAAGTAGAGTGACATGGTGCAGAACAGTCTCAACCTGGGAACACTTTAAAAAAAATAAAAAAAAGCAAAAAAAAAAAGCTGTACCTATCATGAAGTACTTTCTCATCACAAATGGAAAACAGAAAGCCATCCAAACTGCTACCAAACATGCTTCAGCCTACGACTGAAGTTTTGAACAGTGATCTAACTCCTATCCAACACACCAAACACTGAGATCACACAAACACTAGACGGTACACTTTAAACCCAACCACAATTGTAACACCCATAAAATTCCTATAAAAATACTTTAACAGTCTGCGTTTTGTTGTCCATTTTCTTGTTCTCTGGTTCACCTTGATTTGTAACACTTTCTCATCAATTTGTACAGCTTTCTTTTTATCAACATATGGCAGTCAAGAATTTGCATGATTATCAATTACTTCTTTTTTTTAAAACTGTTTTTAGCATTGTACCATCATCATCATCCAAATACCGTGAGTTGTTCTTTTCAATGTAAGTTGATGATCATCTTTGGCATTTTCTCCCCACAGCAAACAGGGTAACAGGAAGAAACCCTTGTTCAACTCTCAACACAAACCAGTGATTGACAAATACAACAATTTTTCAATTCACATGTGAACAAGTTCATGATTGGCTCATTTCAACCGAGTGGTCATCAAACCAACCAATGATCAATGCCTAAAGAAAAGAAAAATACAACCAACACACACACACATACACACACGCAAAATCCTAGTGACCAGTTCATTTGTCCCAAAATGACTGTCACGGTGTCAGCTGACCTGTCCCAAATGACTGTCAGTTCATCACAAGCTCATCAGTTTCCAGAGTGGCTTATCTGAATGCAGTTTCCACCAAACCACCAAACTGGTTCATTGCAACAGACTGAATCTGAACTGTAGCTGGCCAGCATAAACCATGTGCACAACAAATCAGCTGGTGCTGTCCTCAGTGGCACTCAAGTTGTAGCTGATCTGGCCATCAGCAAACGCATTCCTCGGACTCTGGCTCCAAAGCACTTTCACAGTTCCAGCCTTCTTTTCTGTGTTACTGTTACGGTTCAACACATCCAAAAGACTGGACAATCTGTTCTTGGCTTACAGTCACAGCTAAACACATTCCAAAGACTAGACAGTCTATCCATGTCTTTCTCATGTAGTCTATCCTTGTGTTTTTTTGTCACTGTCAGGGATTGCCACAGTTCAACACATTTCAAAGATTAAACACTCAGTGCTCATCTTTCTTGTATTACTTTCACATTTCAACAATTTCCCAAGACCCATAACATCTGTCTTGTGTCACTTTCAGTTCAGCACACTCCAAAGACCCATCATCTGTCTTGTGTCACTTTCAGTTCAGCACACTCCAAAGACCCATCATCTGTCTTGTGTCACTTCCAGTTCATCACATTCCAAACCAAACATCATCTTTCTTGTGGTACTTTCAGTTCAGCCAGCCCCGGACCCGTCATCTTTCTTGTGTCACTCTTAGCTCAGCACACTCCCAAGACCAAACACTGCCTCTATCCTTGGCATTCCGCAGCCACTCGGACTGAAACGGGTCACCTCCTTAGTCAACTGATGTGAATAGGAAACAGATGTGAAGCTAGTTCGTAAACACTGATGCACTTTGGAAGAATGTGCAGATTTCGGCACTCACACTTCAACACCTTCACACAGTCAGCTGGTGGTTGGTTGGGGAGTGGTACAGAGGCGGCGGCCCATCATCATGTTTCAGTCACGCCCTCAGAGTTCCGTTCTTGAGACAGGACAATCCGCCACTGTCAATGTTGCATCTGCGCAAGGTCGCTGGTGGTCTGACTGGTCATCCATCTTACCAACCGCTGGGTGAGTAAAAGGCAACAGCTTCCACTGTGCACAAAGATTCCCTGAAGTTTTGACTAGAATGTCTGAGCAGGAATCAATGGCAATAACTCCACGAGGTTGCACAGCCCGACTACCACAACTGATGGATAGCTAACAGGATGTCTTTATTAGCAGTCCCAGGACACAACTGATGGTTAGCTAACAGGATGTTTTTATTAGCAGTCCCAGGACACAACTGATGGTTAGCTAACAGGACGTCTTTATTAGCAGTCCCAGGACACAACTGATGGTTAGCTAACAGGACATGTTCATCAGCAGTGCCAGGACACAACTGATGGTTAGCTAACAGGACGTCTTTATTAGCAGTCCCAGGACACAACTGATGGTTAGCTAACAGGACATGTTCATCAGCAGTGCCAGGACACAACTGATGGTTAGCTAACAGGACATGTTCATCAGCAGTGCCAGGACACAACTTTACACCTGACCACTGCTTACCTCACTTACTCCTGGCTGTATATAGTGATTGTACAAAATTTCAGATGTAACATGTAAAAGAGGGCGCTCACTTGACCCACAGTCAAAACAGGACAAAGCAATTATTTTTTCATTTTCCCATGATCTTAAAAAAAGGTCAGTGCCACCCAAACCAGCAGGCCTTTTTAACGCTTGACAGAGGACATGATCATGCCAAGTTTCTGAGATTTTGCTTGCACAGTATCCAAGAAAATGCCACACTAAGCTTTTTGCCATGCAAACTTTGAAATAAACGCACAGGCTACTCAAGGCATCATGGTTACATCTACAAATGTAACAGTCACATTCTATTTGATATTTTGCTGTGAAAACACAGCAGTCAGTTTCATCTTTCTGATGCTGTGGAAATGAAATTCAATTAGTCACTAAGAGTTATAAAAGTGTGCACCTCAACAGATCTCACTTAAGCAGTCAAATGTACATTTTGCACAGTTACGAAGGGGCTGAATGTTAAATGCCTGACACTACTGTGACTTTGAAATAAGGCCATGGTCACTACCAGAAGCGGGATACAATGGTAAAGCTCACAAGTGCCACCATGCAAGCTGGCACTTACTGCCTGCCTAGTGTCCAAGAAGCTCTTGTCCTTAAGGCTCGTGGTGTGGATGGCTGAGGCAGGTACCTGCCACACTGATCGTTGCACAGACTAACAAGTACCTGCCACACTGATCGTTGCACAGACTAACATCCTTTCTCAGGACACTGCAAAACTCATTTGATGCAGAAGTATGCCTGTGGCACGCTCAACGCTGACAGGGTGAAACTTAGGAAGGCTTATGAAAACAGTGCAAGGCCTAAAGGAGAATAACCTGGGTACACTGTCTGTGACTGGCTGCCACTACTGTTACAAGTAAAGTTTGAAGGAGCAGTTTCATAAGTGCAACAAACCATAAAGGTAATAATGAAATACAAACCGTGACAGGATGGAGGTGTGGAGAAAATTTCTTTTTTCTTACGCCATGCCTCTTTGCCCCTTAATGTTTAAAAGGTATAAACAAAAAAATAAATACACCTGACATGATTCGGCTACCTGGAGTTTGTCATACTAGCTTCTAAGTGGTCTTAATTTTATACTGAACCTATCCTAGCTTCAGCTTGTTGTTTTTAGACAAAAAGCCAGTCATACTCAAAACAGAACAAAATACCCCCCCCCCATTCCATTTAACCCCAACAGAAAAAAATATGTCCTAGAGAACCTGCTACACAAACGTATACAAATTGTGGCTCTATATACTTGCATACATGTAGTAATCAGAAGCGCATTTATTCCAGTCCTTTCCTTTAGAACAGTTCAAACTACTGCAGGGTAAGTTTGGTGTTTGTTGACAGAGGGCGCTACCTGACGTGCGTATCTTCTACCAGTTATTTACACCTACGGTACATCCGAGTGCTTATTCCTCGGCAATGATGGAACTGAACTGAGGGTTCCATGCTGAGCTCTAAGCCCTGTGTGTCTCCTCACAAGCTGTTGATCTGACCAGTATGTAGTACTGTGTCGAGTGATGGACTGCACAGTGATTCTAGTCTCATCCCACCATTCAAATGAATACTTATCGCTTCATTTCACCGCACCTGTAGTCACTGATGAGTGTGCATCATTACATCATTTGTAGGAATCAACTGGTCCTTTGCTCTGTTGTGATGCTTCAGCTTGTGAGGCCAATGTGGCAGCCAGTCTCTGGGTTTTCCACACAGCATATTAACTGTGACACTACGATTGGCTGAAGCTGTTCAGGTTATCAGCAGCCATCACTAATGAACCCCTACTGACCTCCCTAACAGGAACCCTACTGACTCCCTGACAGGATCCCCTACTGACCTCACTAGGAGGAACCCTACTGACCCCCCTAACAGGAACCCTACTGACTCCCTGACAGGATCCCCTACTGACCTCACTAGGAGGAACCCTACTGACCCCCAAACAGGAACCCTACTGACCCCCAAACAGGAACCCTATTGACCCCCCAAACAGGAACCCTACTGACCTCACTAGGAGAAACCCTACTGTCCTCCCTAACAAGAACCCGCTGCTGACCTCCCTAACAGGAATCCGCCGCTGACCTCCCTAACAGGAACCCACTGCTGACCTCCCTAACAACAGGAACTCACTGCTGACCTCCCTAACAGGAACCCACTGCTGACCTCCCTAACAGGTACCCCTACTGACCTCCAGGTCTGACTGCCCATCCCATTCCAAAGAGCATAGCAGTTCTCCACCAAGTTCTTCTCCAAGTGACCCAGCCCTTCCCGTCACTGTGAAATACAAATGTATTAGTTGTTCCCTCCCCCCATCCCAAATTAATACCAAGCAAGCAAGCCCCGTTTTATTTGTGACAACCACTTTCATAACCAGTCTTCTTGCACATGTGACCAAACATGAAGTGTTCAAGCACAATCCGCAAACCACAGAACACAGAACAGATGCCGTAACTGAACCAGCACTGTTGCAGCCTTGCTGCCGTCAATTTGTTTTTCTTTCCTTCTCTATTTTTCTTCTCTTCACATCTTTTACGAGCAAAAGTCATCACTTGTGAGATTACACCCTTGCGTCATATTCGTGAAACAGAAATTGCGCTCATTTTAAATCGTGCACATTCACACCAACACAGCATCCACAACAACGAAGATGTCGTCACCACGAAGATAAATGGTTCTACAGAAGGGGAGATGACTGACGGTGACGAGTTGTCTCCCTGCTGCCAGAAGTAGGTCAGACCCTGTGTACAAGCTGATCAGATGGTGGACAGAAGTTGACAGCCCTGTAGTCAGATCTGGAGAAGGATGTGGTGCTCAGGGGATGAATAATGAGATCTTTGTTCTAGCTTGCCTAGCTGGCCCACCCTGCAGTCCAAACATCACTGCCTGCAACCCAACACAATACACTCAGGGGATGAATAATGAGATCTTTGTTCTAGCTTGCCTAGCTGGCCCACCCTGCAGTCCAAACATCACTGCCTGCAACCCAACACAATACACTTTAGGGGATGAATAATGAGATCTTTGTTCTAGCTTGCCTAGCTGGCCCACCCTGCAGTCCAAACATCACTGCCTGCAACCCAACACAATACACTCAGGGGATGAATAATGAGATCTTTGTTCTAGCTTGCCTAGCTGGCCCACCCTGCAGTCCAAACATCACTGCCTGCAACCCAACACAATACATGTCAGTACTGGCTTAACCAACACACGTAAATACTGGACCAACCAATCCAATACATGTCAGTACTGGCCTAACCAACAGATGTCAGTACTGGCCTAACCAACACATGTAAGTACTGGCCCAACCAACACAATACATGTCAGTACTGGCCTAATCAACACATGTAAGTACTGGCCTAACCAACACAATCCATGTCAGTACCAGTCACCGTGCCTGCAAACCAACACAATACATGTAAGTACTGGCTGCTATGCCTGCAAACCAACACAATACACGTAAGTACTGGCAACACCTGCAAACCAACAGAATACATGCAAGTACTGGCCTAAGCAACATAATGCATGTAAGTACTGGCCTAACCAACAGAATACATGTAAGTACTGGCCTAAGCAACATAATGCATGTAAGTACTGGCCTAACCAACAGAATACATGTAAGTACTGGCCTAACCAACTGAATGCATGGAAGTACTGGCCTAACCAACAGAATACACACAAATTCTGGTCACCATGTCTGCAAACCAACAAAACAGATGTAAGTACTGGCCAAACATGCAACTACTACTGTCCAAACAAACAGAATACACACAAGTTCTGGTCACCTTGCCAGTACACCAACAGAATACAAGTATGTATGTACTGGCCAAACCAACAGACTACATGTAAGTACTGGCCAACCTGTCTGCAAACCAAAAGAATACCCATAGGTACTGGCCAATCTGTCGGCAAACCAAAAGAATACACACAGGTACTGGCCAACCTGTCGGCAAAACCAAAAGAATACACACAGGTACTGGCCAACCTGTCTGCAAACCACCAGAATGCACATAGGTACTGGCCAACCTGTCTGTAAACCAAGGAATACACATAGGTACTGGCCAACCTGTCTGTAAACCAAGGAATACACATAGGTACTGGCCAACCTGTCTGCAAACCGCCCGAATGCACATAGGTACTGGCCAACCTGTCTGTAAACCAAAAGAATACACAGTTACTGACCAACCTGTCTGTAAACCAAGGAATACACATAGGTACTGGCCAACCAGTCTGCAAAGCAAAAGAATGCACACAGGCCAACTTGTCTGAAAATCAACAGAATACACATAAAATGGCCACCCTGTCTGCACACCAACAGAATACATGTGTATAAAATAATGGCCAACTGTTCTGCTCACCAACAGAATACATAATTATAAAATAATGACGAACTTGCCTACAAATTTGTACAATGTACATCAAGTACTGGTAAACTGCCTGCAAACCAGCACAGAAACTGTGAAGTGATTGTTGACTTTGCAAGACAGAAGAATATTGATCTTTTGCTATGAACATAATACTGTTAAAGATCACCTGTTTACTGCTTGCTGAACGGCAGACCCCGAGTCAAGGGACATCACTCTAGCCACTGAAGCGGAGGCAGTGGTGGTGGCTGGGTTGTTGCTGCTGATGTTGCTGTTGTGACGTTTAGGGGGGCGTGACTGTCGTGGACCAGCAGGCCTGTGCATACAAGAACAAACTTGGACTTTCCGTAATTTACCACAGCAGTTCAAACACGTTGTGGAAATTCTTGCCACTTTTCTGAAGGCAAAAGGATTCAGATATTAAGTTTCCCGCCACCAAGAACCTGGAACTACCAGAGGTCACATTTGTGTGTGTGTGTGTGTGTGGTGTGCGTGTGTGCACGTGTTTGTGTGTGTGTGCGTGTGTGTCTGTGTTGTTTAAACGAACACTTTTAACTTTAATGGGACAGTTCTGCAAAAAAAAATTAAAAATTGTGAAGGGCCTTTTTTCCAGCACAATGGACAGTTATTTTATAAGCAAACGATGAAATAAATAAAATGACATCTTTCCTTTTCAAAGGGCTGCTTCAACATGACCCAATGACTTTACATCAAATTTAACACACAAGTTCTTCTCTCTATGCACCTATACCGCAATGACTTGATATTCAGCTATTTCTTTTGGTTACATTTTTTTTATACAATAAAAACAACAAATGCACAACATCTACAATAATGGAATGCAACAGGTTCCACCTTTTACAGCTGGAGCAGGTCAGAATTATAGTCCTGCATGTGTCATCACCTGCAGGCAATTATGCTCTTAATTTTATCTTCCAAGTTCATTCAACTTTATTTTTTCTGAAACCTCATCAGACATATGAATGTATGTCACATTGCCTGGCAAAATACCCTGCATTATGTGCCAAGTGGTACTGTAAGTCATTTTGTTACCATGAGTATATAATGCTTGCTTCGTTTGCACTTGATTGCATGGCGAGCTGGTAAATTGTAACGGGGTATAGCGCTATAGAAGATTTACCACATCAAGACATGGCATACCTGCTGTTACTAATTCTCTGTAAGGACCAATCAACATCTGGCTTACCAACTATGTCTAATTTCTGGAAAGGACCAACCAAGCCCTGGCTTACTTCTTGTTTCTACTTTCCTAAAATAACACAAGACTTGGCTTAAATGCTTTCTAATTTTCAGAAGGGACCAATCAAAACATGGCTTTCTGGCTGTTCCTAATTCTCTGTAATGACCGATCAACACATGACTGACCTGCTGTTTCTAATTTCCAGAAAGGACCAATCGATACATGGCAAAGGGCTTTCTAATTTTGTGATAATGAAGCCACTGCCCACCTGTGTCTAACGGGTTGCCCTGGCTGAAACGCAATCAGTGAAGGAGCCATCTGGGGTCGTATGGAAGGAGCTCCCATCACACGCAGGTCACCTGACCAGGGACAAAACAGCCATTAGAAACATGTCCAGAGGTGAAATAGTCACTTCAGACTATCAACATACATGTTGAAATCACCTGGATTTTTTTCACAACACTGAAGTGACTCTACAGTACATCAAGAAAAAGAGCATGATTCACTAACATAAAACTTCATTTGCATTTGTCATGGGGGAGGGAAAAAAGGCAAGCATTTTGATGCACTCTAACTAGTCAAACTACAGACCCCCCCCCCCCCCCCCCCATTCCTGTTTTTATTATAAACTGCTGTCTGTGTTTGTTTCAGCATTAACTTAGAAGTGGAAGCAGTGTAGCCAAGCCCCAAATTTTACATTCCTGTTATAAACAAAGTGTCTGGACCATACACTTAATTTGCTGGCAGATTCACACATTTACTTGCATAAACTGAAGACCAAAAACAACCTCTGAGTATCAAAAGATCTCTGCGCTGTGGATCTTTTTCTAGCGCCCTCCACAAGCTCTTTTCCATCCACAACAAGCTCTTTTCCATCTACAACAAGCTCTTTTCCATCTACAAGCTCTTTTCCATCCCTCCCTATGGACCAAGCTTACCTGGCTGTGGCTGGCGCATGCCTTGGGCAACAAACTGCCCTGGAAACTGCATGGACGTCGCCTGGCTGAATCCTGGCAAGAAGGCAGTGGCTCCCCCTACAATCGTGGGCGTTTCCCTGTCGGGCGTGGCTGCTCCGCCGCTGCTCCGAACGCTGCCCACGGACACGCTCTTGACAGACATCATGGGGTGCTGGCCCGGGTGGGGCGGGTTGGTGGGGCCGTTGGGGGCGGGGCCCAGTCCTAGAGGGGCAGGGGCAGGGGCGGGGCAGGAGCTCATGGAGGTGGGCACTGTGCGCAGCATGGGAAAGGACTGCGAGTGCTGCAGCGTGGGTGCGTTGGGGTGTCCCGGCTGGTGAGCTCCCTGCAACGACTGGGGGTGGTGGTGGGGGTGGCCACCGGTCACCTGAACCCCGCCCCCGGCACCGCCCTGCGGGCGCACAGACATCTGCACCATCTGTCCCATGGGCTGGCCCTGGGTGGGAAAGTGGTGGGGCGGGGCTGTGTAGTAGGTCCCGTGCTGGAAGTGGGGTGGGGACGACACCCCGTGGCCGAGCCCCATCCCCGCCGTCTGCTGGCTGTGGTAGCCCACCGGCTGGGCGATCGGCAGGTTGGGGGGCGTGGCTGGGCGCACCTGGGCTGTGGTCATGGGTGCAAAGCTGCACAGCTGTGGTGATGATGACTGCGGTGGGTTGTAAGGGTTGTAATGCGCTGCCGCTGTGGGGGTCATGGTCATCCCGTTGCCCCCGTTACCGGAGAGCGGGTAGTGGGTGCTGGAGTACAGCACGCTGTTGTTGGGCACGTAGGGCATGCAGTATCCACCGGCCCCGCCCCCCGTGTCAGTCACTGTGCCAGTGTACACACTCTGTCCATACAGGGTACCTGGCGTCATGCTGGACTGATCCATCATCCCCGGCTGCATGGTGGAGGCAGTGGGCACCAGCTGCGGCTGAGCGTAGCTGCCCACGCCGGACTGGAAGGAGGTGCCGGCAGGGGCCAACGACAGGCACTGGCCCTGGGCGTCCACTGGCACAAACTGAAGCTGGGCCCCTGTGTAGAAGCCGGTACCCTGCAACCACACAGTCCACTTGCACACACTGGTTTAGACAGATCTGACTACACAGGTTGACACCTGTATGAATATGCAGGTCTGAATGCACAGGTTTAGACACGTACAAATATACAGCTTTATACCTGTCTGAATACACAGGTTTAGACATGTGTGAATACACAGCTTCAAATAAGTTTGAATACACAGCTTTAGACATGTTTGAATACACAGGTTTAGACATGTGTGAACACACAGGTTTAGACATGTGTGAATACACAGCTTCAAATAAGTCTGTATACACAGCTTTAGACATGTCTGAATACACAGGTTTAGACATGTGTGAACACACAGGTTTAGACATGTCTGAATACACAGCTTCAAGTAAGTCTGAATACACAGGTTTAGACATGTCTGAATACACAGGTTTAGACATGTGTGAACACACAGGTTTAGACATGTCTGAATACACAGCTTCAAATAAGTCTGAATACACAGCTTTAGACATGTCTGAATACACAGCTTCAAATAAGTCTGAATACACAGGTTTAGACATGTCTGAATACACAGCTTCAAGTAAGTCTGAATACACAGGTTTAGACATGTCTGAAGACACAGCTTTAGACATGTCTGAATACACAGCTTTAGACATGTCTGAATACACAGCTTTAGACATGTCTGAACACATATTTTTTGACAGCCTACCTGTGCAGCAGAGGTGGCAGTACAGGTGGGCATGTCTTGCTGGATGGGGTGTTGCCATGGCAATGGGAGCCTACCTGTGTGGTGGTAGCATAGTAGGCTGTTGATGCGGCAACGGCAGCCTAAATTTTTGGCAGCAGTGTAGGTAGAAAGGTATTCCTGGGTACTACTGTGACAAGGGAAACCTACCTGTGTGGTGGACCCATATTTTCAGTGGCAGTGTAGGTGGAGAGGTATGCTGGCTGCTGCCATGGCAATGACAGCCTACCTGTGCAGTGGTGATGGTGGCAGTGTAGGTAGAGAGGTACTGCTGGCTGTTGCCATGGCAATGAGAGCCTACCTGTGCAGCGACGGCGGTGGCAGTGTAGGTGGAGAGTTATTGCTGGCTGTTGCCATGGCAATGAGAGCCTACCTGTGCAGCGACGGCGGTGGCAGTGTAGGTGGTGAGGTATTGCTGGCTGTTGCCATGGCAATGAGAGCCTACCTGTGCAGCGGCAGTGGCAGTGTAAGTAGAGAGGTATTGCTGGGTGGGCTGCATGGCGGTGGACACCATGAGGGGCACCTGGCTGGGCTGCTGGTGCTGGTGGTGTGCTTGGGGCACTGGCTGATGCTGGGGGGGCTGGTGCCCTATCGCCATCATCTGCTGCCCCTCCATCGACGCCTCCATTGGCGTCGCTACTTCCATTGCAGAAAACCGATTGCAGAGATCATTGTTCTGCTGCAATGTGAGGAACACTGTCATCAGCACCTGATTTCATTATTATTTCTTTAAAAAGCGAGAGAGAGAGAGAGAGAGAGAGAGAGAGAGAGAGAGAGAGAGAGAGAGAGAGAGAGAGAGAGGAGAGAGAGAAGAAGAAGAAGAAGAAGAAGAAGAAGAAGAAGAAGAAGAAGAAGAGCAGACAAATGATTTTCATTCAATCTGATGCTAAAAAAGAATCAAGGTCACCAAAACCAGGTTGAACATATGAAACTATCCACCAACACACTCACTATATATATTGCATTTGGTGGACTGAGGCAGAAACATTAATCTATCCACCAACACATTCACTGTATACTGCACTTGGTGGACTGAGGGAGAAATGTTAAGCTATCCACCAACAAACTCACTGTATATTGCACTTGGTGGAGAGAGGAAGAAACGTTAAAGCTATCCACCAACACACAAACTGTGTGCTGCACTTGGTGGACAGAAGGAGAAACATTAAAACCATCCACCAACATGCTCATTGTATGCTGCACTTAGTGGACTGAGGGAGCACTAAAGCTATCCACCAACACACTGTATATTGCATTTGGTGGACTGAAGCAGAAACGTTCAAATTATCCAACACAATAACTTATTATTGCACTTGCTGGACCACGGGAGAAGCACTAAAGCCATCCACCAACATACTGTGTGTTGCGTTTGGTGGACTGAGACAGAAACGTTCCAACTATGCACTTGGTGGACCAAGGGAGAAACATTAAAGTGATCCACCAACACTCACTGTATATTGCACTTGGTGGACAGAGGGTGAGGGGTTGAAGGTGATGTTGGTGGTACCAGGCTGCTGCTGTGTTGGTGTTGGAGCACTGCCTGCCAACCATGGGGGAACACTCGTTGGGTCGTTGGGGTTGTAGCGGTAAGGTGTCCCGTCTGCATTTGTATGTGGTTGTACTGTGAAAATTACACGCAATAACAATTTTACCAGAATTGACAAAACTGAGGGCCCTTTGATGATGGACTGCTTTAAAAAGAACAGAAACAAGTTAAAAAGAGCAAAGCTTTGATGTTTACTGAAGAACAGCATGAAGCATCAAAGGCTAAGCAACCAGAAAAACTACAGACTTAGTTAATGAAGACAGTAGTGATAAACTTTAATGATCCCATCGAAATACTATCAGCATCAAAAGATCTTTTTTTCTTCACAAGTGGCAAGTTGAATAAAAAGGGAAAAAAAGAACAAAATCATTAACAACAGTCTGACTTCAATGCACTTCCATACAAACAGCACTACAGCAGTCAGAGATTTTGCAACTAGAAGCCTCCTCAAATGACAAAGATAAATGCTAAGTTGACTCACGTTCAAAATGCTAAGTTGACTCATGTTCCAAAAACCAACTGAATATACATCACAGTCAAATTAAGAGATCCAATCATGAAAAGAGGAAAGGGAGAGAAGTGACAAGATCTCAAGACTCATATTACAAACACTGTAACTACAAGTAGCTTGTTACATTTAGCTGGTTACTGAATTTAGCTTCTTACCTACCAGAAGAAGCTGCAACCTTTAAAGTTTGTCAAGGTCACTAGAATGTTTATGGCCCTATAGATATCAATACAGTTTATTATGCAGCACTTAAATAATCTTCATAAAGCAGCTTTTGTAAAAAAAAAAGATGCCAGCTGTAAGATGTTTATAGGTTTGCCAGTTCTGGAGATACACCAATTGCATCTTCTACATACATAACACAGTCTCCAAAACATTATACAATAATCTTATCAGCTTTTGATTGCTGAATATATACACAGCCTGTGGTGAGTAAATCAAAAGTTACAACAACAAAAAACAAACAACTGGATTTCAGTTTAATCTAATGTCAAGGCCACCGAAAGTGGTATGAACAGATAAGCTCAACTGACATGTTGACTGTCATGTCAGGCAAAGTTGGAAAAGCGTTTACTCTGATTGAGAGCAGCAGAGAAAGCTCCAACATTAAACTGCTTGCCATGTCCAGTCACTGATCACTGCATGGACATCAGGATTAAAATAAAATTATTTAAAAAAATTCAGGCCCCCCCCCCACAACCATGCACAGATATTCTCTGGCAAATAGGAAAATCACTTTTTACTGCAAATATAAAAGATCTGACTTTTTTGCTGCTGTGTCACTAACATTTATGTGAAGGTGGGGCCAAAATGCATCCAAAGCCAAGGTAAGATACAGAAATCATTGCTCAGGTACAAGTGGGTGACAGCAGGAATAAAAATGATCTGATGTGCATTTACAACAAGGAAGGAAGGAAATAAAAAGCCAGTTTGATATGACATAACTTGCTTACACAGGGGAGCAGGGGGGAGGGGGGGGGGGGAGAATTAGAAATGGTGGGGGGGGGGGGGGGGGGGGGGGGAGCACTATGTTACAAAACAAACACTAAAATGAACAGATTGTTTTTTACTAGCAAGTAAAATACATACTTGACAGCTCTAGCTTACATAGTCCTAAGCTAAGTGCAAAACAAACAAAAAACATACAAAAAAACAAAGCTTTAAGAAAAAAAAGAAAAAAAACATCCCACAAACATTCAGACCCAAAACAAAGAGTACACACAAAAACAACCACACAACCCTGATCTCTGGTTCATCTGCTGTGAAAATGTGGATCCTAGCACTTAGCAGACAAGGAGTCTACAAATCACTGAGACACAAACATGTCTTTCTTTACCTCGTCGTCCCAATAAGAAGTTATTCCCAGGAGAAATTTCCTCCAGGAAAGACAGACATGACTGACTGTTGCACTATTCAACCTACTCCATAATGATGGCGAAGTTTCACAAATTCTGCCATGACACTGTTTGGTACCATGGGTCACTCAACAGACACTGTTTGCAATGATGAGTTTTTTTTGTTTTGTTTTTTTAATTTGGCTATTTACAAAATCGGCTATCATGGGGTGAAACTTTTTTCTTCTTTTTTTGTCGTTGCTATCACAGGTTATCTAAGACTGTGTAAGAGGCATATATTTTTTTGCTGTTGTGAGTGTTATTTAACATTTCTTTTTGCTGCTGTTGGTTATTTAACAAGCATACACCCGCAGTACAAAGAACCTTGGTTTGGGTCTCATCCAAAAGACTAGTCGCTGAGCCCAACCCCATGGGACAGTGGGAAGGAGGCAGGTGTGTTAGCCTCAGAGCCTGAACTGCGAACTGAAGCTGAAACTTCTTGACCCACAGCCCTAACCATGCCAGTTCCTGACAACTGTGCAGCTGGTTGCGTTCAGCTGACTTCCAATATGTGCCACACTGTTCCGCTCATACCGATTTGGAAATGCTGCACTGTTTGCAGTCCACTGCTGGAATCACTGTTGCAGTGCTGCATAGCATTGGACCGTTTTTCTACGGAATAAATTCAGCCTGCGGTTTGAAGCTAAACACAAAGGCTGCTGTTACATCAAGGAGAAGGACTCCATTCAGTCTTTCAGACCTTCACTGAAAACCCATTTCTTTATCTAGGCATGGTAGTCGATGTGACTGTGTGTGATGTACACTTGTGTGTTGAGTGAAGTTGAGGTTCCCGTAATTACTTTGTGTGTGCGCACGCATGCATGCGAGTGTGTGTGTGTGTGTGCGTGTTAGATCTTTTTCTATTATCATTATTTTTAACTCTGTATATATATCTGCATTTAAGTTTTAACTACTATGTATAGTTGCACTATCAGGAGGGGGTGGGTGGGTAGGGGCTGTTTGTACTTTACTGGTATGAAAGTCTTTTGGTAGTTTTAGCTCGCAAGAGCTTACTTGTATGCACTGTATCTGGCACTATGAACACGCAAGGTTTTGTAAAAAAAAATTATGCGCCATATATAAATTTTCATTCATTTATGCAAAACACACAAACAGTTCAGCATTTCCAAGTCAGTATGGGTTGAACTGATGTCAACAGGTTCTATCTGAAACCAGGGTAAAAAGCTGGCCATGTTACACATATTATAGGAACTAGGCTGCTGGCAGCAAGGGATGAGTGTCAGCGTGCATGTTTATGATAAAGCAAATATCAGAGGGAAGAACGATGCGAACAGGAAAGGGGGGACTGACAATGTGCATACAACGTACATCTCAATCCACTTACAGCTTGAATCTATGTTCTACACACAAATCTTAATCACAGTTTTTCTATTTTCATGAAAGAATCCAGAGACTATAGTCACAACATGAACAAAATACAGCAAAAGAAACATCAAAACAAAAAGCAAAAAGAAACAAGAACTTTTTCTCTCCCCTGATGAAGACATGTTTGTCAAAACATTGGAGTGTACTGTTTTTCTTGTATCTGTGACCTCTCTTTTGGTGAGCACGTTTTCCTCATTCTTTATCGCTTGTTCTTATCACTAGCAGTCATTCAAACTTTTCCACCATATCTTGGTTTACAATTTAAGAACATACTAACACTGGGTTCACTCACTCCCCCCCCCCCCCCCCCCCCCGCAGGAAGTGTGTCAGTTATCTTTTAAATCTCAAGCTAAGGCTAGATGACTGGATGTTACAATAAACACTCATCATTACATACATTGTACAATTTGTCATGTGTGCTTAACCTTGTTTGGTAAAAGGCGGGTGGTGGATGGAAGGCAACAAAGGGAAGGAGGGGCACTTGCCAATGAATGAAGCATAAAGGTCACGCATTCTAGTTACCTTTCTTACAGGTGATGGCTGTCAAAACAAACACTACTCTTCTATATGTACTATGTACAGTAACATTCCCTGTGCTGTTGGTCTCAGCACTAAACACGAATACGGTGTGCTTGAGTAAGCTTTAAGCCTTTTACGTAGGAAAAAACAACAACTAAAAAATCCATTCACTTTCAAATCAACATGAACAGGAGGTGGTGGTGGTGGTGGGGGCCAACAATGAAAGCAACTGTATTAGAAACTGTATAGCAAGCAGAAAACAAAGGTTAAGCCAAGCAGTGATAGCACTACCACTTACTGACTGGAGTAAAAAGAGCAAGTTGTAGTGAGAGCATAAACTAGAGGGTGACACTGAATCAAGGGTACAGGGCAAGGGAGATAAAGAGAGGAGAAAGAAGGGGAGAGTACTAACAGGTGTGTGGATTGACCACCATACTGCCGGGTGGAATTGTGTTGATATCCGTGGCGACAAGAACAGTGTAGGGTGGGCCTGTGCCAACCCCTCCATACCCTAAACAAAACACACAGCACTCTATGTACAGCACTGTCAGACTAGGTACTGCACTGTCAGAGTAGGTACAGCACTGTCAGACTATGTACTGCACTGTCAGACTATGTACTGCACTGTCGGACTAGGTACAGCACTGTCAGGCTAGACACAGCACTGTCAGACTAGGTACAGCCCTGTCAGACCATCTACAGCACTCTCAGACCACGCCCAGCACTGTCAGACTAGGTATTGCACTGTCAGGCTAGGTACCACACTGCCAGACTATGTACAGTACTGTTTAGGTACTGCACTGTCAGGCTAGGTACAGCACTGTCAGACCAGGTACAGCACTGTCAGACTATGTACTGCACTGTCAGGCTATGTACTGCACTGTCAGACTATGTACTGCACTGTCGGACTAGGTACAGCACTGTCAGGCTAGACACAGCACTGTCAGACTAGGTACAGCCCTGTCAGACCATCTACAGCACTCTCAGACAATGCACAGCACTGTCAGACTAGGTATTGCACTGTCAGGCTAGGTACCACATTGCCAGACTATGTACAGTACTGTTTAGGTACTGCACTGTCAGGCTTGGTACAGCACTGTCAGACCAGGTACAGCACTGTCAGACTATGTACTGCACTGTCAGACTATGTACAGCACTGCCAGACTATGTATAGCACTGTCAGACTGTGGACAGCACTGTCAGACTAGGTACAGCACTGTCATACCATGTGTCAGGCCATGCACAGCACAGACTAGGTACAGCACTGTCAGACTCAGCCATGTCCTCTTTATACATAGTCTCAGACATGCCTCCTTTACATTCAGTATTGTCAGACTAGGTACATCACTGTCACTAGTGTCAGACTAGGTACGGTACTGTTAGAGTAGGCACAACATTGTCAGACATTGTACATCACTGTCAGACTAGGCACTGCAGTGTCAGACTAGGTACATTCCGATTAGGTACAACACTGTCACAGTGTCAATCTCAGGCATGTCTCCTTTACACACATCACTGTCAGTCTCAGACATGCCTCCTTTACATTCACTGATTCAGTGTTGTCAGACTAGGTACAGCACTGCCAGACCAGGTCTCGCTAGGTACAGCACAGTCTCATACAATACATGCTCCCTTTATATTATACAGTACTGTCAGACTAGATACAACACTGCCAGACTAGGTATGTACTGTCAGACAAGGTACAGCAATGTCAGACTAGCCACAGCACTGTCAGATTAGGTACAGCACTGTCTGACTTGGTATGGCACCATCAGAATAGTTACAGTACACTGTACAGCCCGGTCGTATTAGGTACAGCACTGTCAGACTGGTTACAGCTCTGTCAGACTGGTTACAGCACTGTTAGACTAGGTACAGCACTGTCACTAGTGTCAGGTTAGGTAAATCAGTGTCACATTAGGCACAATGCTGTCAGACTAGGTACATCAGTGTCAGACTAGGTACTGCACTGTCAGACTAGGTCCCCTTTACACATACAGCACTGTCAATGTCCCTTTTACACAAAGCAATGTCAGATTATGTCCTTTTTATACACAAGTGTCAGACTATAAACTCTTTACACACAGCACTGTCAGACTTGGTCCTTTTTCTCCACTTCTGATTCTATACTCATGTCTGCCTCTGTTATAGTGTTAATAAAAACCATTTTTGCCAGTTTGTTTACTTAACCCTTTGTGGCTGGGTACATTTGGAAACGTGGACTACCTGGCATCACAAATACAACCCATTAATAACAACAGAACTTAATTCACCAATGTATGCACTGCCAGTGCAGTGTAACCTTTGAACCACTGCAGTTTCAACATTATCAAACTAAATCAATCCATGTTCATATGGATCATCAACTCAACTGACCTCCCACTTTTAGCCAGAAACAAAAAGCTCCACCCTCTTAGACAAGTGAAGTAGGCAACACAATAGACTTGTGTCAACTGACAGCATGCAACCCTCCAAGCCTCTCTTGTCCACTTCTTTCATCTCCTTGCCAATTTCCTATATCTCGTTAGAACTTCAGTTAATATTTTTCTGACTTCGTAAACTAAGTTCTTCTTCCTCTTCCTTTTCAAAGTCTTTTCACACAAGTGATATTAGACTGAATGTAAACTATGCAAATAAACGCTTTCACAAAGATCATGACAATTTCCTGCAAGTCTGTCCAATGTAAATTGTTTATGATCCTGTCCAACCATGAAGGTGAGGACTGTTGATTCAATGGGTGTGGTGAGTTGGTCTAAAAACACTCTGTCTTGGGTCAGCTAGGATTACTACAGGTAATCCATTGTACAAAAATGTCTGTGTACAGACATCAGATACTGTAATATCAGTTTTCATGAAAATTCACAAATCTGTTACCAAAACATTTCCCTAGAAAGTACTCAAATACAGTTTTGTACACTTCTCTCTTCTCCAGAATGACCTGCTGCCACCCCTCAATTCCTCAACTGATGGAATTCCATCTACTGATGTAAACATCTGAGCTCTGATGTCACTGATCACCACCACAAGTGTGCAACACACGCTTTACTCACTGATTCATACCTATACGTATACAAATGATGCGTGTGATTTTATATTTACTCATCAGTAGCTTAGCAAGGACTAGCTGTCATACAGGTTTTTTGGAGTGAACCTATACTACAATCCTTGTAAAATAAAGTTTCTGAGTTCAAGTATTTGGGGGGCAGTTCTGCGGCATACCTCAGCATCTGGGCGTTTCTCTCACCGTCATATCATTGCAACACAAACAGCAAATAGTGACTTGTGCTGTTTCCTCACAATCCTAACCACATTTCCCTCTGGCATTTGGTATCCACGCACAGACTCTTCTTCCTTTCCGTTCTTCTTGTTTCAGATCTTCTAATTCTCAAATTATACATTTAGACACCTCGTCAACACCGAGTTACATACAACAGGAGTAAGTAAGTAACTTGATATTTTACGCCCAGTCAACCAGTATGGTTATATCAGGGCAATATACAACTGGAAGTGGAAAAAACAACAACAACAAAACCACCCAGCACTGTAATCACACGTATATCCAGACCACTCTGAAAAAGCACCCTGCCTATCAACATAAGTATTCCATCATCATCACCATCACTGGAAGTCTGTGTGACAAAGAAAGCCACTCTTCCAAACAGCAGATATTACACTGGGTTAAACATACATGTATGTGGATGCTGATACCATTTAGAAGTATAACCATATGAATGCAAAGGTCTGTTCACATGTGGATTGATGTGGGTGTAGGTGCACTGCATATTCATAACAAAGTTGAGCATATCTCACCAAGATTCGGCGAATTGACATCAGCGGAACTGCTTCTAGAGATGGGCGATTGTGAGTTCTCCGGCGAGGCAAGCTTGGTGCGCACAGGTGCACTGTCATAGCTTGTTATCGAGTCTGCAACAGACAGAATAACACAACCCCATCTAGGGCATGCTCAATGCAAAAACAAAATGCACATGTTAACCCTCCAATCTTATTAACCCTTCCATTGTTTGTAAGCATCAGTGAGGTCCAGCAGCTCTGACTGAAACACAATGCAACCTCCTGCACAATGCCTAGCCAACAATCTGTGAAACACAATATCAGGCACCGTCCACTTGGAGAGATCAAAAGCAATGGTCACAGCTTGTGAAGCTCCAAAGCTAAGCAACCTTTCTACAATGCACATCATTATGGTCAAACCTCAATAAACTAAGCAACCTTTCTACAATGCACATCATTATGGTCAAACCTCAATAAACTAAGCAACCTTTCTACAATGCACATCATTATGGTCAAACCTCAATAAACTAAAAGCAACCTCAATAAACTAAGCAACCTTTCTACAATGCACATCATTATGGTCAAACCTCAATAAACTAAGCAACCTTTCTACAATGCACATCATTATGGTCAAACCTCAATAAACTAAGCAACCTTTCTACAATGCACATCATTATGGTCAAACCTCAATAAACTACCTCCACAAAACCTCTGCAGGAGAAAAGCAAGTCACAGCTACCGCAAGCTGGTCTACCACCATTCAACATGATCAATGTCATATATACCCCCCCCCCCCCCCCCCCCCCCATCTGCCACAGTTGGGTGACACCACAGCCAGAAACCGACAGATAACGTCTGTTTTTCATCAGTGCACGAAAGAAGGGGAGTGGGACTGGCTACGGAATAACCATCTATGACAGAAATGTGAGGAGGGTAGCCGATGCTTGGAGCGTGAGACATGCACACGCACGCACACACACAGGTATGCTGGAACCACTGGAGACTTCTACCTCTGCCACCCAAACCAGCATGCCAGTCTGGGAAAGAGGCAGACGACCGACAGGGCAGCAGTTGGGAAGTACCTGCTCTGGACAGCCAGCAGGTACTGAGACATGGTGCCAGGTGTTAGAGGAAGACGACCAACAGGGCAGCAGGGTAATTAATAAAGGTGGGCAGGTGGAGTGTGCAGCAGGTAGAAAGTACTGTCATGTCTGTACTACAAGGTGCTTCTAGATATAAGGCACGCCACCCAAAATATGGCTCCAAAGATGAACAGTGCAAAGAGAAGGTGCTCCCAAATGTAAGACACAACTTTGTCAGCGTTATCATCACCAACAAAAAAACAAAAAACAAACATGGATACATGCCTCAAACACAAGGGAAAATACCACCATGCCATAATTTGGCAAAATGGAACCTTTCACTGTTTCAGTCAATTTGCTGTTCACAAAAAGTTTGACCCAATTGGTGCAATGTATGCAGCATCAATTTCTGAAGACAAACAATGATAATAGGTCAACCCAATTCTTGGCCTTGGGACTTGGTACCAAGTTAAAGTTGAAATCAAAGCTGCCGCTATCATTTCTCATTAGTATTTGATGTCAGTGCGCATTTTGTTTCCAGTTTCGTAATCTTCTGCCTTCAAGTAAATGCTGTTATATGCTGTCAGTATGATAGGCCTGGGGGGGGGGGGGGGGGGGGGGGTCCTAACATCACCTTGCTGTCAACAGTCCTAAAATAACACTGACTGGATTAATTTGATAGGCCTATAGGTTCATTCCAAATCCTATGTTGATTGCCCGGAAAATACCAATGATCAGTTTGCCATAGTATGCGATTGTTGCAGTGACCAATGCCAGATCAAAATAGTCACCAGTCTTCATAAAAGCATGCGTGCCAAATTTTATTCATAGTCTGACACATAAGGTGGCAGTGAATGTAAGACACTGGGGTCAAATCTGGGAGACAAAAAGATCACCGTATACCGTTATATTCTAAATACTACAGCACCTGCTTGGGACAGGCTTTAGGTACCGAGGTAAGGTGTGAGGTGTGTGCAGTCTGGTCAAGAGACAGACAACCAGACGGGCAGCTGGGTAAGACGTGTGGGTGAAAGCAGTGTGTGACAGGTAGAAAGAACCTGTTGTGGACAGGCTTTAGGTACCGAGGTAAGGTGTGAGGTGTGTGCAGTCTGGTCAAGAGACAGACAACCAGACGGGCAGCTGGGTAAGACGTGTGGGTGAAAGCAGTGTGTGACAGGTAGAAAGAACCTGTTGTGGACAGGCTTTAGGTACCGAGGTTAGGTGTGAGGTGTGTGCAGTCTGGCCCAGAAGAAGACAACCAGAGGGGCAGCTGGGTAAGACGTGTGGGTAAGCGCAGTGTGTGACGGGTAGAAAATACCTGCTTGGGACAGGCTTTAGGTACTGAGGTAAGGTGTGGTGTGTGCAGTCTGGCCAAAGAACAGGGCAGCTGGGTAAGACGTGTGGGTGAAAGCAGTGTGTGACAGGTAGAAAGAACCTGTTGTGGACAGGCTTTAGGTACCAAGGTTAGGTGTGAGGTGTGTGCAGTCTGGCCAAGAGGAAGACAACCATATGGACAGCTGGGTAAGACGTGTGGGTGAAAACAGTGGGCGACAGGTAGAAAGAACCTGCTGTGGGCAGACTGCAGACGCCAGGTGCTGGGTGTGTGGTGCTCTGGGTAAAGGCCCATTCCCACTTTGGGAAAGTTGCATTTTGTGCAGTTACATTCTCATCACCACCAGGACCTTTCTATTGGTAACTGTAACTGGTCACTGACAGCTAGCCTGCATCCCAAACCTCACTGGCCACTAACTATAACTGGTCACTGACAGCTAGCCTCCTGCATCCCAAACGTCACTGGCCACTAACTATAACTGGTCACTGACAGCTAGCCTGTATCCCAAACGTCACTGGCCACTAACTATAACTGGTCACTGACAGCTAGCCTGCATCCCAAACGTCACTGGCCACTAACTATAACTGGTCACTGACAGCTAGCCTGCATCCCAAACGTCACTAGCCACTAACTATAACTGGTCACTGACAGCTAGCTTCCTGCATCCCAAACTTTGGCAAGATGGTGGATCCTGGCTACCCCAACTTTTCCTTTGCATGCTGCTCTTGACGAATCAGAAAACTGCATTTACATGATGACCTGATTTTTATACACCATCTACACTGGCATCCATGTTGAGCAGAAAGGTTAAGCGGTCAGTGGCACAGCACAGGAAGTGGTTTGCAAGGAGTGTGCCAATAATGAGCCAAACATGTCAAACCTGCAGTTCATGAAAACTGACTGCTGTAGTTTCTTTGTGTGCACGTTTGTTGGGAAGGTGGGAGCTGGTGTTAAGAGGAAGGAGAAAACGCCAAAGGGCAGAGGAGCAGGAAGGGTGGGTGAGTGGAGTGTGCATGTTTGTTGGGAGGATGGGAGGAAGTAAGAAAAGCAAAAGATGGAGGGATATGAAGGGTGGGTGAGTGGAGTGTGCATGTTTGTTGGGAGGATGGGAGGAAGTAAGAAAAGCAAAAGATGGAGGGATATGAAGGGTGGGTGAGTGGAGTGTGCATGTTTGTTGGGAGGATGGGAGGAAGTAAGAAAAGCAAAAGATGGAGGGATATGAAGGGTGGGTGAGTGGAGTGTGCATGTTTGTTGGGAGGATGGGAGGAAGTAAGAAAAGCAAAAGATGGAGGGATATGAAGGGTGGGTGAGTGGAGTGTGCATGTTTGTTGGGAGGATGGGAGGAAGTAAGAAAAGCAAAAGATGGAGGGATATGAAGGGTGGGTGAGTGGAGTGTGCATGTTTGTTGGGAGGATGGGAGGAAGTAAGAAAAGCAAAAGATGGAGGGATATGAAGGGTGGGTGAGTGGAGTGTGCATGTTTGTTGGGAGGATGGGAGGAAGTAAGAAAAGCAAAAGATGGAGGGATATGAAGGGTGGGTGAATAGAGCGGGTTTGTTGGGAGGGTGGGCGGCAGAAGGAAAAGCCAAAAGATGCAGGGATATGAAGGGTGGGTGAATAGAGCGGGTTTGTTGGGAGGGTGGGCGGCAGAAGGAAAAGCCAAAAGATGCAGGGATATGAAGGGTGGGTGAATAGAGCGGGTCTGTGGGGAGGGTGGGAGGCAGAAGGAAAAGCCAAATGAGCAGAGGGGTAGGCAGGGTGGGTGAGTGGAGTGTGTTAGTAGGGAGGGTGGGAGGAAGGAAGAAAAGCAAAGGACAGAGGGGTAGGCAGGGTGGGTGAGTGGAGTGTGTTAGTAGGGAGGGTGGGAGGAAGGAAGAAAAGCAAAGGGACAGAGGGGTAGGCAGGGTGGGTGAGTGGAGTGTGTTAGTAGGGAGGGTGGGAGGAAGGAGGAAAAGCAAAGGGACAGAGGGGTAGGCAGGGTGGGTGAGTGGAGTGTGCAGCCAGTAGAAAGTACCTGCTTTGGACAGGCTGCAGGTTCTGAGGTTAGGTGTTAGGTGTATGGTGGGCTTACCACCATAGCTGTTTGACTTGGCCATCACGCTGCGACGTAGTCGGGACCCATCCTCCGACACATAACCCGAGGAGTCGGTGCTGCTCCATTCGCGGCTGTTGAGGCGTTTACATCCACCAGACGCCAATGCAGGCCTGCACAAAGAAATGGGTCACGTATTAACACTTTCAGTTCCAGGCAATTTATAACACAACTGTTCAACCGTACGGCTGCAAGCTGCACATGCCACCTGCCAACTATCATCTCCCAGCTGCTCAATAAGGCTCATCTCTTTGCAAAGAACTACTGGCCAATTTTCTGGAAAAGGTCAAGAGACTGGACCATTAGCAGAGCAATGACAAGACAGAGCAACAGGCTAAGTAGAAGAACAGAGAGAAAACATCCCGAAGCTTCTACTCATTACCAGCAATCTACTGACTGACCACAGCCAATATGTCTGAGCAAATAGTAAGTAAGTAAGTAAACATGGTGCTTAACGTCCACAGAAACCGTACGGCTTATTAGGGACGGGGAGAAGGGGGGGAAGGGGGGTATGGATTTGGGGGGAGAGGGAGATTATATACCTATCACTGCACTGTCACCACCAGAATGACTTCTGCATTTAATGTTTCAGTAGGAAGTGATGGACAAAGTCACAAGACAGTGTCCACAAACCACAACCTTTTTGAAGAGAAAGGAGAGCCGAAGCGGTATCGAACCGAGGTCCTTCCGCTTACCAGCCTAACGCCTTACCGCTAGGCCAAACCGGCTCACAGTGAGCAAATAAAAAAAGTAAAGGTAGATATAGTCCCTAGTCTCCATTTGCTAAAGAGTCCACGAGTCCTGCTCTCCTTCCACATGCGTGAGTCATCAGTAGCCTCAGAAATAGCTACTGGCTTGTGCTTATTTTTAGACTGGGAAAGTCCTTTGTTTTACCAACAATGCAACATGTGATGACAAAACCTCGAAACTTATCTGACACAGCATGACAAAGCCATGTCCGTTTCAGGTTCAAAATTCTGTAGAAAACTGTAGCAGATGTCAGTGACCCAATGACTACTTCCCACTGAAGATTTCCCTGTTCCTCTCCACCGTCTGTGTCGACTATGATGTGTCTTGATGTGTGAATCCAAACTTTGTTGAATAATTTCTGGTCTTTAATGGTACATGGTACGGCATCATCCGTAAAAGTGTGAGTTTTTTCGTCAATAGTAGGCTCTGTGGACAGCTCCATCAGAGCCATGTTTACACTACTTGAACATTGAAAAATGAGTCTGTAAATAGGATGATTGAAAAGCCCTATTTGTGCTCCACACACGCTAATTTTGTTCAATGTCATCATCGTTTAGAAGATAATCGCAATTAGGGGGATAATCTGCTCTTCACACATGCAGGCCCAGAATACTGGCACACAGGCAAAGTGCTTGTTGTGTTAAGATTCCAAAGCTGAGGTTAGTTTTCAGCTACAGTAATCTTCCTGACATGGCAAACCCTATTGCTCAAGACACATATCCATAAATGGTAGACACAAACCACACAGAAAACTAGGTAGAAGAGAAGAGAGTTACTAGTCCCTTGCTTTTAACATCCTGTCAACTGCACAGGGTCAGCCTGGGATGAGACAGAGAGGGGGGGAGAGAAAGAGAAAGAGACAGAGAGACAGAGAGAGACAGAGGGGGGGGGGGAGAGAGAAACAGAGAGAGAGACAGACAGACAGACAGAGAGAGAGAGGGGGGGGGGGGACAGAGCGACAAAGAAAGAGAGAGAGAGACAAAGCGAGAGACAGACAGAGACAGACAGAGAGACAGACAGACAAAGAGAGACAGACAGACAGACAGAGAGAGAGAGAGAGAGAGACAGACAGACAGACAGAGAGAAGAGAGTGAGAGAGACACACACACAGAGCGAGAGAGAGACACAGACACAGAGAGAGAGAAATATTTTCAACAGAGACACCAACCAAACATGTCAATGAAAGAACAACATGCACACTTTACCATGGCGTTAACAGCAGAACCAAAAAGAGAAACTTACTCTATCACAGAATAAGATGGGGCATTTTCCTCAGCCTGCAACACAAAACCCTAAGACTTATCAGCCAAACAGGATCAAGATTCACAGTCACAATATCTATTGTCAAAGTACATGGTTAACAGGAAACTGGTCTTGCAGTTCACAGTAAAAAAAAACAATAGTCTAACACATTAACACAGCAACAATGATTAAATGCACACAGCATCTTGAAGTAAAGATTTAAATTCAAATAAGCTCTAATGAAACAATAATACTTCTTTAGAAACACACACACACACATACACAGAGTATTGTAAATAAGACTGACAAGCTATGAGTATGATAACCATTTTAAAACAAGAGCACATGCAGTTTCAACATGTCCTTGGTACTTGGCTTCTTCTGAAACACATGCAGTTTCAGGCCCCAACATGAGAACGTAATTATGTATGATCTCTGTTTAAGTGTTTCTCTACTATTTTTCTTATGGCGTGGCACTTACAGAGAGAGAGAGAGAGAGAGAGAGAGAGAGAGAGAGAGAGAGAGAGAGAGAGAGAGAGAGTTGTAGTTTGAAAGGTGAAAAAAAAAGAACCATATTTTGTAAAACAAAGAAACTAAGAAGTTAGTTTACATGACAGAATCACTCACAAACAAAATGTCTCAGAAGTAAAAGGCAGAGGGAAAATTACCCCAAATATCATTTTTCGTTTCTCCTCATAGGTTTTCTGTCGCTCCTCCAGGGACTTTGTTCGGTGACTAGAGAACTGGGCTTTATCTCCCCCTCTTGACTGAAAACAACAAACAGCACAGCCATCAGCACAGGTATAAAAACAACACCCAACACAGTCATCAGCACAGGTATAAAAACAGCACACAACACAGTCATCAGCACAAGTATGAAAACAACACACAAAAATACAGTCATCAGCAGAAGTATGAAAACACAACAATACAGTCATCAGCAGAAGTATGAAAACAACACACAACAATACAGTCATCAGCAGCAAGTATGAAAACAACACACAACAATACAGTCATCAGCACAAGTATGAAAACAAAACACAACAATAGTCATCAGTATGAGTATGAAAACAACACACAACAATACAGTCATCAGCACAAGTATGAAATCAACACACAACAATACAGTCATCAGCACAAGTATGAAATCAACACACAACAATACAGTCATCAGCACAAGTATGAAATCAACACACAAAAATACAGTCATCAGCACAAGTATGAAAACAACACTGTACTGTTGTGTGTTGTTTTCATACTCATGCTGATGACTATTGTTGTGTGTTGTTTCATACCTGTGCTGATGACAAGTATGAAATCAACACACAACAATACAGTCATCAGAACAAGTATGAAAACAACACGCAACACTACAGTCAATGCGAGTGAGAAAGAAGAGAGACAGGCAAGTTTCCAGACATCCTCTAGCTAAGCTAAAGTTTTCCTGTGCATCTGTTGTTTTTCACAATGCTCAGTGCCACAGTTTTACTTGCTTTCTATTCTGGCTCTGAAACTGAACTGAGCACCTACCCCTTCGCATTACACACTAAGACAATTAGCTCAAGGTTACAATTATACAGTAGGTAATGAGCAAGACCTCGATGGAAGAATTCCCACCTTTCACAGTTTCAGACATTCTTGTGTGTTGCAATAGCACATCACCTACATTTTCTGCTTTCAAACTGTTCTACAAAGGAGATTTTGCCAGCGGTACAAAGCCTTTGGCAGGGAAAGGATTAAACACAACCCACCCAAAAATAACCTAATTAAAAAGACAGCAAAAAAAGAACCCACCAAAAATCAACCAACAAACATACAAAACCCAAACCATCAGAGACAACTCACTCTTTCTTCCATGCTGGCTGGTTTCTTTAGCAGTAACCTCATTTGTTTCTTTTCAGAACCCGCCTCGTCGGCTGGTTCCACCGTTCGTACGTAGTCCTCACAGTTGAAGGTGGGGCTGAAAGAGAAAGCATCAAGAATGTTCTAGAACGGCTTTTGTCACTTTCTTTTTTTACGTACCCCTCATCTCTCATTTCCAGATTGTTTATGTGCTGTCTGCATCAGGTTTTTTAAAGGCAGAAATGAATGGGTTCTTCTTCCTCCAGCAGTGCATTCAGTTTGTGTTGAAAGAACAGACAGGTTGCAGACAGGGGAAACAGAGCTGTGTGCCTCACACACAAAGGGTAGAGAACAGAGCTGTGTGCCTCACACACAAAGGGTAGAGAACAGAGCTGTGTGCCTCACACACAAAGGGTAGAGAACAGAGCTGTGTGCCTCACACACAAAGGGTAGAGAACAGAGCTGTGTGCCTCACACACAAAGGGTAGAGAACAGAGCTGTGTGCCTCACACACAAAGGGTAGAGAACAGAGCTGTGTGCCTCACACACAAAGGGTAGAGAACAGAGCTGTGTGCCTCACACACAAAGGGTAGAGAACAGAGCTGTGTGCCTCACACACAAAGGGTAGAGAACAGAGCTATGTGCCTCACACACAAAGGGTAGAGAACAGAGCTGTATGCCTCACACACAAAGGGTAGAGAACAGAGCTGTGCGCCTCACACACAAAGGGTAGAGAACAGAGCTGTGTGCCTCACACAAAGCATGGAGAACAGAGCTATATGCCTCGCACACAAAGCATGGAGAATAGAGCTATATGCCTAGCACACAAAATGCAGAGAATAGAGCTGTATGTGCCACACAGAAAGTGCAGCACACAGAGCTGTATGTGCCTCACATTCACACTGTAGTTAACAGAGCTGCGTGCCCCACCCACAAAGTGTAGAGAACAGAGCCATGTGCTTCACAACAAAGGTCTACTTCTAGTGTAGACAGCAGTAGAGAACAGAGATGTGCACCTCCCACTTCTAGTGTAGACAATGGCAGAGAACAGAGATTTGCACCTCCCATTCCTAGAGTAGACAGCAGTATGTAGAGAACAGCGCTATCTCACCTTCCGAGTGTAGACAGCAAAGAGAACAAGAGCTGTAAACTTCTTACTCCTAGAGTAGACAGCAGTAGAGAACAGAGCTAAGCGTTACACTCCTAGCATAGGGAACAGAGCTGTGTGCCTCTCTCTCATACTCAGTGCAGACTGAACAGAAGGGTTAAAGGATTGGGGGTGGGGTGGGTAGGGAGATGAGCACTGTGTACCTCATACTCAGTGCACTGAAAAGAAGGGTTGAAGGAGTGTGGGTGGTGTAGGTAGGGAGATGAGCTCTGTATACCTCACACACAGTGCTGACTTAAAAGAAGGGTTGAAGAGTTGCTCACCAACAGAGCAGTTGGTTCCACAATACCAGCTGACTCCACGCCCTTCACAATTCCCTCAAATTTGGCATATGATGTGCTGTGCGTTGGACAACACATGGACGCCATGTTTCCAGTCAGCCACGTTCTCACTCCCCCAACGGTATATCATTTGAGGTCATCCTCACGTCATTTTTGACTTACGTCATTAGAGACTTATGTCATTGTTAAATCACAGCGTATACTGACTACTACATGGGGGTGGGGCGAGTAGGGAGATGAGCACTGTGTAGCTCAGTGCAGACTCAAAAGAAGGGTTGAAGGAGTGGGGGTGGGGTGGGTAGGGAGATGAGCACTGTGTACCTCATACTCAGTGCAGACTCAAAAGAAGGGTTGAAGGAGTGGGGGTGGGGTGGGTAGGGAGATGAGCACTGTGTACCTCATACTCAGTGCAGACTGAATAGAAGGGTTGAAGGAGTGGGGGTGGGGTGGGTAGGGAGATGAGCACTGTGTACCTCATACTCTGTGCAGACACAAAAGAAAGGTCAGGGGAGTGGGGTGTGCAGCAAGACAAATGCAGTGTGCCTCATACACAGTTGGTGTAGACTTCACGGAGAGGTGGGGAGAAAAGTGCAGCTCACACCTGAAGGCCAGTCAGCAGCTGTTTTGGGCACTAGTGATATATTCTCACTTCTAATGCAGTGGCACTGCCCCGTACTTACATTCTTGTGAATTTTGTCTTGGACACAATGACGCATTTGCCGGACTTGTCGATGTTGTGCTCCATGCCATAGAAGGCGGCCACCCGGTGGCAGATCATTCTGTCGTAGGAACACATTTCCGCCAACTGGTAGTGCTGGTCTCTGTTCAGACAAAAACAACCAGCATCCATCACTAAGCCTTCTACAACAATGTCAATGATAAATTAACTTTATTGTCCATGTGGAGTAATAAAGCACAGCAAAATATGAAACATCACACATATCATTATCAAGGACATCATGATTAATGAACTATACAAACAAAGTGTTTAGAAGTCAGTGAAATGCACTTTCGAAGTACAAACTTAGATAACACATTAATACATGTTGGGGTAAGGGGGGGGAGGGAATAGTTTTCTGGGTATTTTTTCCTCAACACTGGCAATAATATCTGCACACAAACAACTGTGCTGTAGTTACCCTATATTAATGTAAATTGTGTGTATTAGCAGTAGTCACTGTCTATTACTTGCCACTGTGGGGCATTTAGGGCTTATTTGGAGATATGGCACTTGACAAACGTTCACCAACATTATCGTAATTACTTACTGTGAGTCCACAAAGATTTTGAAGTCCCTTTCCAGGCTCAGCAACATCTGCTTGTCTTTCTTGGACTTGACCAGCGTTTTCTTGATGAACTCCTCCAGATCACAACCACTACTGTCTTTGTAGAAATTCTTTTCTATACTGGACTCTGAAGAAAGACACACACTGTTTACCTTCCTGGAGTTCACAAAGACAAGGAATACTAAACACAAACACATGCTCTCTCTCCCTCCACTCTCCCCTCTCTCTCATATGTATAATTATACACATGGATACAAACACTCAAACTGTCTCTACTGAACACACAAATGCTCTTTCATAAAATTAATAGGCATACACACACATATGCCCACACCTATTCATGCATGCACACATCCCTCCATCAACATACGTAAACCACATATACGGACACTCACAGACACCGTATGCATGCACCCCCTCCCCCATCCACACACATAAACCACATGTATGGACACTCACAAACACTGTATGCATGCACCCCCTCCCCCATACACACACATAAACCACATGTATGGACACTCACAGACACTGTATGCATGCAGCCCCTCCCCCATACACACACATAAACCACATGTATGGACACTCACAGACACTGTATGCATGCACCCCCTCCCCCATACACACACATAAACCACATGTATGGACACTCACAGACACTGTATGCATGCACCCCCTCTCCCATCCACACACATAAACCACATGTATGGACACTCACAGACACTGTATGCATGCAGCCCCTCCCCCATCCACACACATAAACCACATGTATGGACACTCACAGACACTGTATGCATGCACCCCCTCCCCCATACACACACAAAACCACATGTATGGACACTCACAGACACTGTATGCATGCAGCCCCTCCCCCATACACACACATAAACCACATGTATGGACACTCACAGACACTGTACGCATGCACCCCCTCTCCCATCCACACACATAAACCACATGTATGAACAAATGCACACTGACATCACATGGATGCATACATACCCATCCACATACATAAACCACATGCATGAACACATGCTAACAGATAGCACAAACATGCACCCCAGCCAGCCACCCCAACACACACACACAGCACAAGAATGTACCCACCCCCATCAACAGACATAAACCACATGTATGAACACAAGTGCACACATACCACATGCACACACACACACCCATCCACACTTCAAGGGCGCACCCACCCACCCTCTCCAATCCAATGCCCCCTCCAGACACACACACACACACACACATATGCACATACACACACCAAAAACAACTCACCCCTCGATAGACTGCAATTACTTGTGCCAGCATCGGAACTGATGGACCCGTTTTTCTGCAGCATTGACCGACCACCAGCCCCATCCTTGCACACAGAAGAAAAGCAAAGTCAACATTATCACAACTGTAGGGTCAAACCATGTAATGCTGGATCACCAAGACAGTAGTCTGAGAAAATGCTACCGTCTACAGACTAAACATGATCACATTTATTTGCATGTATTTGTAGAGTGAGTGAGTGAGTGAGTGAGTGTGTGTGTGTGTGTGTGTGTGTGTGTGTGTGTGTGTGATGAAATGAACATATCCTTATGTGCTCTGGGTTCCAAGATTGGGTGACATAAATCTATTATTATTATTTGTTGTGCTATCCCCCCCCCCCCAAAAACAACAACAACATACAAACAAAGAAGCTACGCATCTTTACCATATTATGTATGACATTAAAATAAGGTAAATGCATCACCTGTCCAAGCAACGGGGGCTGACCGTTGTAGTCACATGGACTGTCGTCACTGTCAGGTGCTGGGGTTGTGATGACCTTGACCTCTGGTAGAACGGACGTTGGCACGCTGTCATCGCAAATGGCAGTACCCCTGACCAGAGGCTTGGCTTTTGATGAAAACTGCAGCAAAAGACCAGGCCACTGAAGAACACAGACCACCCACACATCCCACAATCCTGTGCATCACTGCAATGTGCACTGCAGCAAAAGACCAGGCCGCTGAAGAACACAGACCACACACACATCCCACAATCCTGTGCATCACTGCAATGCGCACTGCAGCAAAAGACCAGGCCGCTGAAGAACACAGACCACACACACATCCCACAATCCTGTGCATCACTGCAATGTGCACTGCAGCAAAAGACCAGGCCATTGAAGAACACAGACCATACACACATCCCACAATCCTGTGCATCACTGCAAGGCATACTGCAAGCATAAACAGACTGGCTACTTTAACTCCATGCGCCTACCTGTTTGTTGTAGTAATTATGTGCCCTATTACCTGACACTGCAGCTCCAATACCTGCTTGTACAAACTGTACCGTACTAATTGTGGTGCTGTCTCTTTGGATATTTTCCTATGGGTAATTCTGTGTCTTTGTCTGTGGGAAGCCAGTTGTCAAAATCATATCCACTGGCACTGGCGGAAATGCCACAGAGCTTTGCCAGGGGATGTCTTGGATCTATAGGATCTTTCATGTGCATATGCCTGGAGCTGACACACCCTCAGTACTGTATGGAAACAGCCCAGTGAGAGACATACGGGAAACTGCCAAAGACAGACCGAATCGGCCAACTAGAACAGGAAGCCTACAATGGCATGTGTCAATGTTTGACATCCACCTATGGAGTCTCTGTGAAGACACGCACTGCCTGGATATCTCATGGTCAAGGGGAACAGCCAAGCTGATAAACTGGTGGGCAAAAACACCCATGACGAGCAGCTGGCATCTCAGAAGATTTCAAGTGTTGAGGAGCTCAAGACTCTACATGCAGGCAGTAGGCACAAACCAAATGACATTACACCACTGATCAAGCAATCTTGAGGAGAGTGGCATAAAAAGAGGAAGCACTCAAACATCTTCCTTGAAAGGACCAGAGAGGGCCATCACCAAACATGCCAACACTGGAACTGTTTCAAAAGTAATTCTGATGAAACTTCTGAGAGATGGTGAGGGGGTGGTGGTGGTGGTGGTGGTGGTGGTGGCGGTGTGGATATCCTGATCACATTAGTACCATCCTAAGCTGAACTATTTTTCTGTCCCTCAGCTGAGTGACTAGACAGTCAACTCTTCATCCCGACACAATGGACTTCAAATTCACACTGAAAACCTTAACCTAAACATCAGCCTCAACCTGACCCTCAAGCTCAATTGAGCCTCAACCTCAATCTCAGCCTCAACCTGACCCTCAAGCTCAGTTGAGCCTCGACCTCAATCTCAGCCTCAACCTGACCCTCAAGCTCAATTGAGCCTCAACCTGAAGCCTAGTACTGAAGCCACTTGGGCATATTAACAGTTGACTTTCAATGTGAATACTGAGCCAGTAATTGGGTTTTACCATCCTGTTAACGCTAAAGAGTCATCTTGGGATGAAGTGTGAGAGACAGAGAGACGTTATTAGGGGGTATTATAACTCTGACTTCTCCAGGACGGGGTTAATGACATGAAATAAAAATCAACCTCTCCCTCTTTCTCTCTCTTGCTGCCTCTCCCTTGGTGTCTGGGGAATCAGGTGTCAAATAATAACATCACCAATCACACACACAATCAAGCTGGCTAGGGCAGCACAAACACAAATTGTTGTCTATTGATTCTGAGTCACATTTCTCCCCCCTTGTCAGATGGATTTACTGTTCGCCCCTTGGCTCACGGACTGCACGCAATCATACGTACAGGCTGCAAAACAAAGCCTGGGTCTAATGTGCTGTCGCCCAAAGCGCGCACCCAAATTTCAATGCAAAATGATCAGCTGTGAAACAGAAAAACTACTGTAAAATTTTGGCAGAATTTAGTTTGTGTGGTTGTGCACTCAGGTGACCATGGTTGTGCACTCGGGTGACCATGGTTGTGCACTCAGGTGACCATGGTTGTGCACTCAGGTGACCATGGTTGTGCACTGTGAACAGGTTCTTTACTTGTGATCTGGTGATTTGTTTCAAACTGGAAAAGAAGAATTCTGAATGTGCGACTGATTCAAACCTAAGATGACAGAACAGCTGGCAGACCATTAAAAATTTAAAAACAAACTAACATTAACAGTTACACACTGTAGTATCAATGAACTGAACATGGGAGTTAATTAGTACTTGAAAGATGTCACACACACAACAACAACAAAGACCTGAGTTACATATGGCAACTCTCACCTGGCATGCATACGAGTAAATATGAACCTCTTTGTTTGCAGATTCTGTACAAGCGCTATAGGCTTCATTCTGTTTCACACTGTTACATACAGTGATATTTTTTGACTGTAATCTTTTTTACCCCTGTGTATTTTATCAAAGGGTTCACTCTTCATCATGCCACAGAGCTTCCCAATTTAAACCCAGTGTGCAGGCATTATGTAACACTCCCAGTCGTTTGCATACACTGAGATGGAATCCACTGTCAAAGGCACTGTTGCATAAATGTCCATGTCTGTATATATATTATATATTTATGTTAACTGTCATATCTTTATGTATATTATACATGTGCAAGTACCACATCCTGTATAGATCCAGATGACAAGCTATCAATAAAATGATTTCTTTGGAAAATCACACAAATATTATTTCTACATAACTTAATTTGTGTGAACTGGTCTGTGTTACACCACTTCATTCATTTTCTACAACTGTTTTGTGCCAAAATTCAGGTCAGCGCTTTGTTGGGCAGCCACAACTTGACACAAACACAGAAACTCTAATTGGTGAGATTGCGACAGGACCAGAAAGAGCTATTTTCAGAACTCCAACAACAAAAACACACTCCACAACAATGTCTCCTTTCATAGATATAGATGGTGCTTTGGGTACACAGTGCTTGCAAGTTTTTGACAAACAA
Source organism: Alviniconcha marisindica (assembly GCA_018857735.1). NCBI lineage: Eukaryota > Metazoa > Mollusca > Gastropoda > Provannidae > Alviniconcha > Alviniconcha marisindica. Next base: position 214,940 of record JABMCL010003296.1, on the reverse strand, counting down.
AGGTTAACTCAAGGCTTCAAAATCATGTACAGTAGAGATGACAGTCCTGAAGAAAATGCTTGCAAATGGTCCACTGTGAACTGAGGCGTGACCAACCAGACAGTGACCAATGTAGTACAGTGTTAGTAAACATGACCAACTTAAGTTAGGACAAGTACTAAATGTGTGAAGCAACTGAAGGCTAAAGCCGGTTCTGGGTGCACTTATTTTTTCAATACTGAATAAAACATCCAGCCAAAACAAACCATTTCTTTCAAAGCCATGCTTATAAATACAGTGAAAGCCCTGATGAAAGGTCACCCTCAGGGGAGCCCACATCCATCAGAACAGTAAGACCACTCTTTAAAGGGGACCACATCTGTTATGAGAATAAGACACATTTTAAAGGGGGCCACATCTGCTATAATTGAGTGTAAGAGTAAGATGCACTTTGTTTGGGACCATGTTTGTTAAGTGTTATGACAGCAAGATCACAATTTAAAGGGGGCCATGTCTGTCATGAGTGTAAGGCCATAGTTTAAAGGGCACCAAGTCTGTTATGAGAGTAAGACAACAATTTAAAGGGCACTGTGTCTGTTGATGGGTTAAGAGTAAGACTGCAGTGTAAAGGGCACTCTTTATGTTATGAGAGTAAGACCACAGTTTAAAGGGCATGGTGTCTGTTAATATGTTATGCGAGTAAGATGACAGTTTAAAGGGGACTGCGTCTGTTATAAGACCACAGTTTAAAGGGAATGACATCTGCTATGACAGTCAGGACACATTTTAAAGGGGACCACATGTTACAAGAGTTCAACCATATTTTAAAGGGGACCATGCCTGTTCCAACTACATAAGAGCAAGACCAAACTTTAAAGGTGACTCCATGGGAAAAGACATCACAGGCCCTACTGAGTGGCAGGGAATCGAAAGACTCACACTGTCATTACAGTTTCATAGTCAGCTTATGGTCTAGTTTGTCAAAAGTTGATGTTTGCTGCTTTGTCTATGGCAGGACATAGTTTTGATGCTCACATGATACATATTAACCTAAACACAATATTCTATACATATGTAGAGCACAGTCTTAACTCTTATTAAAGCTATTTACAAAAAGTACTATATAAAAAAGAGGTTTTAAATGTAACAAATTTAAATCATTTATACATACAGGTATAGATAAAACTGTAGTGAAAACTGGGTATTGATATTAGTTGGAGCAGAAGTACTGTAAAAAGAGTCAGGTTTTCAGTTCGGTTTTAAAGATGACAGAGTTGAGCAGTGTCAAAGGTCTGTTGGACTCAATTCTAAATGCTGGATCCAAAGCAAGAGAAAATGTGAAAGACACGAGTCTTGCACTTGTTGCGTTCGACTTTCAGCATGTTGGTGTCAGAAGAAGAGTGAAGTATGAGATGGAGTGTAGACATGGAATGTACGATATATCCATCAACATGAATCCCTGAATAAGGACAATCCCTCTTTCAAGTATGCTTTTTTTCAACACATCTCCCTTCATATAATAATTATCTATTCTCTTTGAAAAGCACTTGCTTCCTTTTTTGGGGTGGTCAGATGAGAGGAGTTGCACGATGCACTACAAGGTAGGTCCAAAACAGCGGTACATGCACTTTAACACCAACAGAGAGCTTTGTTTCCCCACCACGCCACTCTGCAGATTGCACTCAGAAGCTGGTGTTGCGGGACAGGGAATCAATAAATGGCAGCCTTCACCCTCACAAACTGTGTGATTAGGGAACAGTGGCCAGCTCCAGACGAAGCTACGAAATTGCTCCTAATGAAAGTACACAAGAAGGCAGTGGTCCCCTTGCCAATAGGTGTGATAACTGTTCAATGTTATTGGCTAGTGGGGTGAGGAAGTAGTACTTTTAGTAACTGTCACACTGTTTTGGGATCCTAATATTAGAATTATGGCCTGCAGCATTTTCTGCTAGCCCCCCAGGCTGGTGAATGTCAAGTGGCCCAAAGGAATTATCCCTGTCCCCCATCCGTCCCCCTACCATTTTGTTTCCACCCATTTTACATTCAGGCTCATTTTCACAGTTTTACTTTTAGTCAAGTTCAAATGGTGATGACACTGCCATGCAGACAACATTGCTCTGATTTCTCCTCTGGTGATCAAAATGTTCGATAAATTCTGGGTGGTCATAATTGCAGAAGGTAAAATTATGGCTGGCCTGATGGGTTGATGTTTTCTGTCCTTGGCTCACCTAGAGGCTTTTCTACCTGCCTCGGGCAACAAGGCAAGTCTGCAGCCTTGCTACTATGTCAAAGTACAAAGCAGTTTAACAACCAAAAACAAGACACCCAAAAGAAATAAACCCAACAACAAACAAGAACTCCCAAAAGAAGCAACACACACACACACACACAAAACAACAACAACAAAACACGCTAATAACCACTGACAGTGACATGTCTACTTAATCATGGCAAGCTGACTGATCTAAAATAAAATAATTAAAATAAAAAAATGCACACTCAATACACACATTTTAAATTTTACACAACGATAAAGAAAAAAGAGAAGAGGACAACTGTAAATCTGTTCAGTATCTTACATCACTTTTATGGTATGATTAAACTGCCATTCAAAAGACCAGTTGTTTTCACACATTTAAATCTTTTAATGTTTTCCACTAGTCTGACTAGACTCTAGTCCGAGTCAGACAACTGCATGTCATCTTCTGGGGAACAATGCAAACTTGCAAAAGCACATACAGGTTGATAAGAAACTGCATAACAGTGGTCATGTTGCTGAGCTCATAAATGTATTACGCTTTTTCCCTTCTTGCTCTTTTCCCCCCTATGTCGTATTTGTCACTTGGTGTAGCAGGCTGAGCACATGACTTCTGGGCAGTACAAACACAAAATCTAGTGTGTCACAATCGTACGGAACTACACATCAAACACCCCAGAAAGGCTGCGAAACACCAGACCTGAGGAACTCTTCTCATCGCCCGGAATATCTACAGCTTAATGCAGCAACTTGAGCAAGCAACAGGGTTTCAAACAACTACTTTCTCATTGAAGTCAATCAAAGCAGGAAAAATGCAAACCCACCCACTTGCAACCTGCAGTAGAGCACATAAATATACATATTATGTGTAAACCAAAACCACAACACGATGGGAGTACATGGTTGGTTGCCTAATATGCTGGTCAGTAAACCCAGCGGCTTAGGTTTCACACCTGGATGTGACAATGACAGGATGAAGTACCATTTTTTCAGTTCTTCTGCATCAACACTTATGTCAACTCATCAGTGCGTATCTCACCTTTGTGCAAACAACATTCACTAAAGAAGTAAAATCATTGTGCATTTTAGAGACCCAGTCATAAAAGAAGGCCTAACAGCCGGTGGCATGGAAACACAGAGATAACGTATACTCGTAGCAGAATAATCAAAATGATGTGTAGAGAAAAGGAAACCTACGCTGTGGTTCATTTTAAGGGAGCGTTCGCTGGGGGGTCTCTCCGGAGACGGAGACGCCTGTGCCTGTGTTGAGGATGGGGAGCTGGTGGCGGGCACATCACAACTGTTAGCTGCTGCTCCATTGGCTGCTAGTGGAGGACTGTACGCACCTGCCAAAAATAAATCATGCCAACACAAGTTCTCTCTGTTTTTTGTAACAAATAACTCAAATTATATCCCATGTTTCTTTTATAATAATAATAATGGGGATTCATACAGCGCCCATCTACTGCACAAGGTGGGAGTGTAGGGTGCTTTACAATAACACTAACAGCACACACAGCCTATTTCTGTTTTGGTTTTCAATTTGTGCAGGTATAAGTATTGTCAGTGGTTCTAAAAGAAACATGTGATATAATCTGAGCTGTCTGTTATAAACATACTCCTCACACCAATGAAAGAGTAGTTGAGAGTTTTTGAAGACCTACATGGCATAACCAGTTATGGCAGTACTTGGAGGATGGATGTTGTAAACCGATGTCTGGAGTTTGGGCAACAGAATCACTGCAGTCAGGGCCAGCAGATTTTTTCACATGTACAGGAATTGTTATTTAATTAGCAGAATTCCCCTTTAAATCTGCCTGTTCTGCTAAAAATACAATTTTAAAAACTTACATGGCCTAGAAACTTCTTCTGGCCCAGTGAGTGCATGATGCAATCAAGCACCCCTGTGGACTGTGAGCAGGCCCAAGGCCAGTAATTCCTTCATGCTCTATTGATTTTCAGAGTGTGATTTGCCCTTGAATTTTCTTCTCCTTTTCCCCCCTGTCCTATTCTCCTCCTTGAAGGTATTGCGCAACGCTCTTAATAGGTTAAGTCAGAGGACCCTGGGCTCCAAGCTTGCCAAGACCCCATGATTCTGCTACGATAAAATTAAGAAAAAAAGAAACGAAAATGCATTGGCGTATGCATTACAGAACATGACCCAGTGTGCAAGCCAGCTAGTCTCCAAAAAATCCATACTCTCGTGGTAGAGGTAAAGCCCCCACTTTTTGAGTCTACTTTTAGGAGACAAATTTCATGCCTGAATATGTGACACCATCTTTTGATCTGCTTGTTGTGGTAGTGGATGTCTCTGGGGGTGGTATACAAGTTTTTTTAATTTTAAATCAGCCAATAAAAGATTCAGCAGCGTCAACTTTTAGTTTCCTTGTGCCGCTGTCCCATACTTACCATGCTTGACCAGTCCCCTGTCGTCCTGGCAAACATTCTTGCTGACACAGGCATCGCTGCTGCTGCTGTTGACCAAGACCTCATCAGACTGGGACTGCTCCTCCTCCTCTGCCTCTTCAATCTCTGGCTGCTTCAGGAGCGGCGTTTTGCCGAGCCGCCGTTCGGCCTCTGCCATCACAACCAACCCCTGACCTCTGCAACAGCAAAATAGTGTCACAATTAAATTACGGTGCAACACAATATGCAGATCTAAAAAGACTACCATCACAGCCATCCTCCAGCCTCTGGAACACTAAACTGATGTTTTAACTGTAAAAGTAACCCCAGGGTTAACGTAGCCAGTAATTTCTGGTATTTTACTGATTGACACTAACATATAATACTGGAAAAGAAATCTGCAATCCATCAAACATACCAGATGTTGTTGTTTTTTCGACCGGTTCTCAAAAACAAAATAAACAATGCAGCACAGTGAGAGAGTGAGTGTGGTATTTGTAAGCGAGTTTTCTAGATGGGGAAAGGACTGGGTGTTTGCTAAGCAGCTCTAGTAGCAGTATGGATGGCCGTGTATCTGACCAGTTGCAGTGATTAGTTGACCAGCGTCTGTGAACCAATTTCACCACCTTACAGAAATGTCACACTAGTTTGAAAAAGCTCTAGCAAGTTCAATGGACTCCCTCTTAATGAAAGATCACTCTTTCTGAAACATTTCCCTTCATATAACACAGGTATATGAGCCTGTGACAAAAGGTGCTCCCACTTAACCCGAGTCTGTTTGTATACTCTTATTTATTTTCGTCTTACTACAGTTACACAAAACTGTGGTTGCTTTTATTCAGTATGCATTGATGAGTAGTTAAAGTAAAAATTGGCAGCTTTGGTCACCAAGAGGAGGATTAAAAACAAAAATACTTGACGAAAATCGATGAAAAGCGGCTTCCGGAAAGTGGGACAACGTGGGATGTTCGACTTCAGCTGAAAACAGCAACTAACCAGCTGAACTATTCTTCACAACTTGTACACCATTTCACTACTGAATAAACTAACTTTAGTATCCAGTTGAATTGCAAGCCATGCATGACGTTTCATACCCCAAAAAATGAAATTGAAAATACACTGTAAGTTTGTAACGGACTTTGTCCAAAATTCTGATAAGTTTAAAGATTGTCTGCTACCATCCGCCACTGCATTCACTGTGGACCTTCGCTTCTTGTATTTGCATATATTACATACATGTCTATGTGGATAAACACCCCCAACCAAAGACCATCCCTCTTTTAAGACTGCTTTTGCTCAGTTGTGGGGGGATCTTACTTTGTTTAAACAGGGGTTCCACTGTATTTTGTTTTTGTTTTACACAGACTGATGTCCTTACACATATATATATATATATATATATCTTCTTGAGGCACGTCAACAGAAACATAAATTATAAATAAATTAATAAGGCACCCTGCAGCCTAAATAAAACTTTTAAGTCCTATCCAAATTCTCACCTATGGGACTTGTTGACAAAGTGTACATCACTACAAACAGTGGTTCGATGCAACCCCCCCCCCCCCCCCCCCCCCCCCCAACAACAAATCAGCAAACAAACAAAAACACCACATAGTTCTCGAATTAAAAACAAAACATTTTTTGTTTGTTGCTGTGGAGTATTTCACAATCGTGCTAGCAGATCTACATCCTAAGTATTGTGATGATCAGACCTATCTTACAACCACAGAGAGAGAGAGAGAGAGAGAGAGAGAGGGGAATGATTCTGGGTCAGTTCTAACATCTGCAAAGAGGAGACTGGTTTGTGTAAAAAAAAGAAAAACCGCACAATAAGGTAATAAGTAGCCTCTCCTCTCCTCATTTAAAAAATTGATTAAAGAACCTTTCAGGTTCTTTGAGTCTGACTAAGTTGAAGCAAAGTTCAAAAGTGTGTGGGATTACCCTATCATCCAAAGTAAACAAACAGATTTATCAAAAACTTTGAATATGTTGTCAGTCACATTAGCTTTAAGTACCATAACAGTTGCACCAGAAATGAACTTACTACCATGTACCAAAGCTGTCTGGGTCTCACGACCACCCCTATCCCAATTAAGGTCTTAGACCACCCCCACCCAAATCAGTCTTTTGCAGCAGATGGTCTTCAAACGTAAATATGAAAAAGACATACTTTTTTCTCAGGACTTTATCTGGTCCCTGAAGATGTGGCAAAGTGACACCAACAAAAAAAAAGAGAAAAAAAAAAGAGGAGGGTTAACACTAATGGAAGTCGACAAAACAACAATCAATATCTGATAGCCATGAGTGAGGCAGACCTGTGCCCAAAATACAGGAGTGGATCATGGGCCATGGCTTTCAAAACTTGCAAAGGCAAGGCAGACATGAACAGTGCACACAAAATAAAATGGTCTCACCAGAAATTCTGCCAAAACAGCAGACTGCTTTGGGCAGGAAAAAGAAAACCCACAAAGCATCTATAATATGCTGAGCAACTGATTTCAGGAGTTTAAAATACGGGCAGTATTTAGGACATAAAAGCAGGTGGTAGACTGTTACACACACACCGGCACACCCACATCTACAAACATGCCTTTAAAGGGTCTGACTGCTTCTACTCTGTTTATGTTTGTTCACATAATACAGACTGTATGCATCTTCCCATTTGGTGGCAGTTGCCACCAACACCCTAACTATTCAAGTACAGCACTCAGGAATTCAGCCAAGCATACCAACCAAGCCATGGGGACAAGACCCCGCCTTTAATGTTTCCTTTTGCAAAGCAAGCTGAGGACCATTAACCCATTCACTGCCCTCAGGACATCAAATGAAGTCATTAGCAAAGTACTTTCTATGGTCTACAGTTACAGTATGTCCTTTATAAACTCCTGCTTGAATTCAAACTTTTGACCTATTCTAAAGTTTAGCAAAGCTTGGCGAGAGAGGCTGGTAAGAAACAAATTTATGTTCCACAAAAACACACAAATGATACAGAGATAAGGGAGAAAGATGACTGACAGAGTTTTTGTCAGCTTAGTCTTCTGCCAAGACTGGTAACTGGAGGAAATTGTATCAAAAAAACTAAATTGCTGGCAGCGAAAGGGTTACTGGAACTCACCTTCTCACGCATCTTGTCCAGAAAATCAAACCAAAAGAAATAATTCTAATGGAGGATTTGGTGTTTCAAATGTCCTGCAAACTGCTGAGCTGCTTCCTGTGTGCTTATCAGCTCATTTGTACAATTTTTCTCCTCTCACACTGGTGTTCTGTTTATGCTTTATGCAAGTACAATGATAAAACTGACTACTGTACTGCATGGTTAAAAGTAGAATGCTGACTACAGACAGAGGGCGTTACTAAAATGTATGAGTGAACTTGCTAACTTAGGCTGCTGATATTTCTTCTTACTATTAAGTAGTGTACTGGGATCCAAGGAGTTGAAAGCCACCTGTAAATTTAGCCACTAAAGTTTTATTTTTAAAAAACAAAACTTTCTGGGGGTCATTATATATGATTTTAAACAAGTTTTTATTCAAATTGGCATACTGTGTAATATACATGTGTGTGTGTGTGTGTGTGTGTGTGTGTGTGTGTGTGTGTGTGTGTGTGTGTGTGTGTGTGTGTGTGTGTGTGTGTGTTTGGTGTGCAAGGAATACAATATTATGACTACAGATTAACAGAATTATCATTTTGAGGTTTTAATGTATACATTTTTGTTGATCTTGTAAAGTATGGTGTGTGCTCACCCTTCTCAGTGAGATAGACTGCTATAGAAACTACTGCTATTATTATTAGTAGTAGCAGTATTTAAATGCTACTGACAAGGTCATTACCAGCATCTTATTCAAGTTATTGTGTCAAGCCACAAGTGAGAATGCTAAAGTAAACTGCTTGCTGTGTTAAGAGTCCCCTGTCAGGATTGCTTTTACTAGTTTTAGCTACCATAATCTTCATGAGATATGATAAACTCTAGTTTTAAAATCCCCAAAGCCAGAGTACAGCTCCTGAGCAGGAGGTAACATTGCAGAAGTTGTATTTAAGTTGTATGATCATGCATGCCTGTAGACGGTATGATTGTGCAGGCATGGAAAAACTGCTGCACATCACTCAACACTGCGTGATAATCAGGGTTTTACTTTTACTTTTAGCTCAGAACTGCCAACGCTGACACCAGTAACAGCAACAGTACTTAACAAACAAACTTCTGCACCATTAGTATTGATCAGAGCTGCAACAAAGTTCATGAAGTGTGGTTAGGGTTAATTAAAGGTTTCCCTAAGACATAACAATGCCTGTGCCACAAGCTGTTAGTGTTATCACTTGTGAGACCCTCTTCTTCAGCAAAGACCTGCCAGCAGTATTCCCTTCCTAGGGTGGGGCCGTTACCAGGGGCACAAAAGTCATCGCTCAATTCAAGGTCTGCAAAATGTCTCCCACAAACAGCTCAGGAAAGAACATATCAGAATCAATAACCACAGATCAGATTTCAAACTGCTGTTGGAGACAGCTTTGTTCCACATTCTACAGGTCTCCGGCTCCCATATTATTTTTAGTGCACAAGCACAGCAGGAAAATGAATACAAGGGCAGAGATGCATCTAGTGTAGACCTGTCAATAGTATCAGTGTTCAGCTAAATGCAAAGCAAAAGAACCTGTATTTATTTTTCATTCTTGGTACTGCGAAGCCGGGTCTTAGAATGCTCGGTGGGTTGCACTGCAATCATTTATTTTAAATTTTAAGTCTCAGTTCAACATCATTTCAAATCCTTTTGCACCAACTGCAGTACTTTACAATGCTCATTTTGTATAAATTATTACAAATTAATGTCAGACAATTATAAATTCATTTTCCACTAGAAGTAGCCACAATCAGTCAATCATCTTTCTGAATTTTACAAATATGTGGCATTAGTCATTCTGTGCTTTGTTGATGATGTATTATCTATAATTATTACTACTACTAGCCTTCTTTTAATCAAAAAGTGGATATGGGCTTTTTAATTTTATCATGTGCACATACTGATCTTGGACTTGGTGCCACATGACCTGATTTAGGCAACACAGGCATTGATGAGTCTGAGCAAGCAGGACCTGAAAGTGAAGAACTCAACAAGTCGACCCCATTATAATAATTTATACAGATCCACTTCCCGGGACTGGATTACTTTTATACTAATACCATATTCACAGGGCACGACCACCTGCAACAGGGAGCAAACATGCACACAATGTCAGATGTCCCCATATCCGCTGCCTGCATGCAGCAATTAATTCCCGAATGCAGGTAAAGATCACAACTCATGCACACTAAAACAGGAACTATCCCTGGCCCCAACCCCCTTCTCTCTGTAGCTTCCCATGTACAAGTGTCTATGAAGGGCATGCATACCTGCGTAATATTTCAAAGAAACCAAGCCACCTGGTGAGCTGCATTCAAATTTCAAGCGGATGTCCTGCACGCCTGTTTTTCTGATGCAAATCTCCCAGTTCTGTCTTATCAGACAGGGACTGCCAACACCCTGGGTGTGACCCTGGGTGGCAGGTGACAAGAGGAAGTGGCAGTTGTGCCCTGCAGTGCATCAACAGCCCCACCCACTCCTTTTAGAGAACAGTTACAACAGCTGTCACACAGGGTTAGTCACAGACGTCTTTTATAGTATAATGTCCTTTAAATATAATACAAAGCCTCAAGTCTTCATGGAGGTGTGTGTGTGTGTGTGTGTGTGTGTGGTGGTGGGGGGGGGGGGGGGTACCACTTTCAGCAGTAGCAGCTAATATGAATTATATATATTGTATTCAAACACAGTAACAGTGAACTTACTAACAGTAACAGTACACAGTACACCATGTGAAATGCATTCATAATTTATTAGCTCAATGCAAACAATACAACCTAAATACAACTTACAAGTACTTATACTATATGTGGCACACTAATGCATGCATACATGTGCAGTACAGGCAGTATCACCTGTAGTGTACTATTGATTTTGTGCCAGAGTTGGTTCTGGAATCTGGTAGGGTCTATAAAAACTAATTTAAGAATAATAATTATTTCATCAGCATTTAAACTCAAGCAGCCTATAATTATTTAAAGTATAATGCCATGTTTTTAAGATCCAGTCTGAATCAGGGCTCCCCATCTTGCCTTAGCTGCTGTACCCTCACACCAAACTTTTTTATGAGTTTAGAGGGTATGGTGTCCAACACAATTCACCTTCAAGGGGATTTCATTTTCAATAAAAAAAATTCATTGTCAATGTTTTATCGGAGATGTCAAAATCTGAGATGTCATTCTGGATGTTCACGGACACTGGTTAAAATGACCATTTTCTTTTAATTTAAAAACAACAACCTTCTGGTGGCATCAGTGATCATGGTGGAGGTTTTAGCCTTGGAGCTTTCCTGCTAGTTATCTCTACAAATTCTGGGGCTCTCCCCCATTTTTAAAATTAAAAATACATAGTTCCCCCTAGCTGAACTGACTCTGACTTACAAAGTTCTATTTATAATTAATACAAGACAGATGAAATACATTAAATGTGCAAAGAGTGAATGACTATACATTATAATAATAATACCAAAAACAAGACAAAAATGTTGGCAGGAATGTGCAGCATGCGGTGCAGTTTCAAGCAGTTCAGAACTGACATGGTAGGGAAAGGTCTGGCATAGGAAGCTGAGACTTAGTGATGCACTAAACCTTTCTAGAAACTAGAAAAGGGTAAGCTGACACACTAAACTCAAAAGTCATAACATGTTATCCTATAGATCTATGCATTCAACCAAGCTATCCTGTGTATATTATCTATATGATGCCACTGTTGTATCTCAGTCTGCTAGCTGGCACACCACTGCCTGTGTCAGTTAAGGCCACTGCAGACATAGGCAATGCACCATAGCCAAAGGCCGTGCAACAGCAAAGCACCAAGATTTTTGTGAAGCAGCTGTTACAAGATCATAGTTACACCCGGTAATGTGCTTGGCTGTGGCACAGCAGCAGGCAATGTCTGTGGAAAAGGATAGGTCTGCTCCTACACTGTGCACCATTGCTGCCTATCACAGCGCAGACCAACAGTCAGCACAGGATTACACAATGGCAGAACACCCATTCAGAAATGGTGAGACTAGTAGACTCATGACATATATATCACAGTCAAGTATCATAAAACTAAAACCAAAAAATCATTTGGAATACACATCCCCATGTGTATTATTACAATTGGTATGATTGTTACAGTGATGCATCAAGGCTAGGGTTGTAGGAAGATAAGTGTGAAGTTGTTGGTCACCGTTCATTTGCATTGTTGAATGCCTGTTGCTTTTAACTTTAAGAGCACTGTCAATGGTGTGTGCAAGGGAGCTATTGTAAGCCACAGCAACACTGTCACTGAGGTCAGAGTGAATGTCACTGTCACTTTTTTCAGTAAGGACAATAACAACACTGCATGCTACAGTCTTGTACTAGTCACAGTCATGAATGCAAATTGCAGTGTTGCCTACCAACAAGTTGCTCCACTGAATGAACATGTCATGGTCAAGTACTATAAAATTGTTTAAAATAAACCACCATTTCCAAAGTGCATGGTGTGGGCATCTTAGCAAAATCTGATCTTTTTCAACAATAACACCTGACATTCACATTGCAATTTAACACATGGTGTGATTTACCGGTCTACAATAAAAAAAAAAACACTGCTTGTTTAATTTTTATCAATGTCACTGGTGTGGGTGTGATTGCCAGGAGGTCAAAACCAATGGCTAGTAAAAGTATTCAAAAAGAAAATGGGGCAATACATAATGAGCTATACCTATTACAATGCATGCAAAGAATTGTAAAATGTTAACACTAAATATTAGGTGGTTCTTCCTCCAGAAATGGAGTTGTTAATGTTACTGGGTCAGTCAATCTTTAAGTCTACATCCAACAGGCAAGAAAAGAGTATTGACAATGAGCATGCCTGTCAAGCTGTACTAAAAGATGCATCAATTAACCTCTAGGCTCCTCTATGTCTATGAGCACTAATGTAAATCTGGCACACTAACCTTAGTTGCCTAGTTCGGTTCAAGATGGTATCTATGCCTCAGAGAAGCTTGTGCTCCACCCTATCTCTGTGAAGTTTCCCCAATGTTGCCTTTAAAACAGTTCCCAATGTTCGTCTGACTGACGATGACCCTCTCTCATCCTTTCAAGGAAGATCGTCTTAGAACACTTCCTCTTTCCATGCCTCTCTCCTCCAGGTCATCGATGGTGATATGTCGTTGGCTTTGTGCCCGCATGTAGTGTCTCAAGCTCCTTGACACTTCAGATCTTCCAAGATGCAAGCCATTTGTGAAGGTTGCTTTGCCCACCCACGTATCTGCTTGGTCATTTCCCTTCACTCTGACATGTCCAGGACAGTACACCAACTGGGTTTTCGAAGGTAGATGTCAAGCACTGACACATTTCAGTCTGGACTTCCCATTCCACTTTTTGTAGCAAGCTCACTGAATCTGTCTGGATGATGGCTGCTTGATGGATTTTTACAGGGTATTTTCACTTCTGGGACTGATATCTGGTTGATTCCTGAAAGGCAGGGGTCTGATGTCTGCAGAAAGACCCCAGTGGGGTCTGGGGATAACGTCCCTTGGTGGGGGTGAGGGGACAATGAGTCACTAGTTTGAGATTTAATGAAATAAAAAATGAAGAAAAATGTTTGTGTTGGTTTTTAATTGATTTTATTTTCTGTAGGCTGGCCGAGACTGCTGTCTTGGGTTCTCCATCAGTCACATGACTTTCTCAGAAGTGACGTCAGTCTGGGGAGTCAGTGCGGTTGCCATCTTAGATTGTTCATTGACTGTGTATGCATGTGGTCCACAAAAAGCTCTAACCATGCCAGCCTACTGTGTTGCAGCAAACTGTAACAACTCACAAGCAACCCAAAGCATAACTATGCACAAGTTCCTGTGGAATCGACCTGCTGTGAGGCGAAAATGGGTCAAATCTGTATAATTCAAACGCACTGACTTCAGTTGATGCTGCACCTCAGTCACGCCCATTTGTGTAGCGAGCACTTCGATGAGTGCGATTTCATAAACTTTATGGCGCAGGGTATGACAATAAGGACTGCCCGGGGCAGGTAACTTACTCGGTTGGGCAGGTGAAGATCTCAGTGGCCTGCCCGACCAGGCAAGATGTTATCAGTTTTTTATTTTATTTTACTGACAGTGTCATATTTCAATTCAAGCGCTATATTTCGAGTTACTGTGGCAGTTTTTGTTTTGCGGTGCCACAATCGCAACATCAGTTTCCTTTTACATCATCAAACCGACCAACTTCAGTGTCGTAGCATGTGATTAGCTTGCCAGTGCAGTTAAGCCAATCAGAAGCTAGCTCTCTTTACTCGAGGCAAAGCATGGCTTGCACTCAGATTTGGTGTGAGCTTTTTAAAAGGAGCATCGGAGGAAGAAGGGGGGAGAAATAAAAACAAAAATAAGTTTGAAAAGCTAAAAGCTAACACTAGTAACAGATCCCAACCAAAAGAGAGGAAATTTGTTCCCAAGTGCAGACGAAAGAATTTGCTTGGGGTGTTTACAATGCCAGTACTAGTGGGAGTTTTAAAGCAATTTCTTCATCTTCTCTTCCTTTTGGGGGAGGGATAGGGGGCAAGGGGAGAAAGGGGGGGGGGGGGGGGGGTTGTCAGATACAAAGTGTAATCAATGAGCATTTTAAAACTAAAAGACCTAATTGTGGCCGCTAAAAGGTTTAAATTAATAATCATGTTCTGATTGGGAATTTCCGTTCAGCAAAGGGACACTACTCCAACTCGTGATCTTGTTTTATCGTGGAAACAGGGGAAACATTAGACCTTAAAAAAAAAAAATCTCATTCTTAAATAAGAGATAATGAAGGCAGGAATATACTAGAATAAATCTGAATCCTTTATTAACACAGAAAATAAAGAAATGTATCTGGTGCAGGTATGGCACAGTTCCTTGTGTTAAAAAATACAACCACCGATCCAAGCTGCCTGGGCTATGTCGGGTCATGGCTTGGGGCATGCATGGCAGTTTGGGTCAATAATATTAACAATAATTAAAATTCTGAAATTAGAACTGTTACAGTGTTAGAATGAAATGAACAGTAACTGCCTGTTGGCTTTCACAGAAGTCATGACACATGACAGAATGAGGCAGAGTTATGCTCAGTCACATTCTGTATTGCAATGATGATTCATTGCTGATACCATTAGTACTGAGACAGGTACAACTGTAGAACAAAATTATTGTAAGCTTGAGTACTGAATTTTATCTCTTTCAAGCATGGACCTGGTGATTAACAATGTTACAAATTTATATAACTTTGTGGGGAAGTTGGTGTGTGTGTGTGTGTGTGTGTGTGTGTGTGTGTGTGTGTGTGTGTATTAGTCTACTTAGTATTTTTATCACATTTTCTACCCTTCAAAATCCATTTGACAAACATATTACCTATTTTAATCAAAATGGTTGATTTTAAGAATCTGGCATGGGCAACTAGTTTTGCCAATTCGGCAAGTAGAAAATTCATCTACTTGCCCTATGTGGCAAGTGGGAAAAAAAGTTATTGTCATACCCTGTGGCGGAATACCAAATGGGGTTTGCTTCAAAGTGGAATTTGTAGGGCTGTCCACAGGGTAACTGACTTGGAAAAAAATCCAGTTTGAATCTCCAAAAACACACCACAAAATCACAACAGTATAATAGACTACTGTCTGCAACAAAAAGGAGTGGACAACTACAGTCATAAGAGCACAGAGCAAAAATAACTGCCAACGACAAACAGATGGAAAACCAAACTAGCCATAACTAACTCTAAACTAACCCCTCACTAACCCGGCTTCCATCTAGAAAAACAAAGGCTGCAGACTGATAAAGCAAAAAGCTAATCAGGACTACTGATGACAAAGCATTGGGATGTAAACAAATGAAGACGACAAGAGAAATACAAAATGGCTGCCCTAATCAGGCAAGCTAACAAGCAGGTACGAAATGGCCAATAAACCAAAGATTAAAAAGAAGAAAACGTGGTGAAAAAGAAGGGGAAAAGAGAAAACAACAACAACACTTTCTGAAAAGAAGAGGAGGCAAGTAATGTCAGTGAGCAACGGGACAAAGACTGGATACACGTAATCCATGTACACGATACAACCCACTTAGCAGTGACAACAACACGGCAGGGCAACAGACGCTCACGAACTACCCCACTCAAAGAAAGAATAAGAGGTCTCATTAAACATCGAGACTACACCCCTCACTCGTACATCGTAAATGAATGATATAACTCGAGAAACAAAAGGGCAAGCCAAGAGAAAAAACAGGAATGGCAAGAACCGGTAACTAGCCCAACCCTAAACCCTAACCCAGGGAGGCCACAAAATCGCTAGTCTACTGAACTAGAACGAACAAAACGTTTTCATTTTTACATAATATATGATGAAACAAACAAGGATAAATTGGGGAAAATAAAATAAACACCCAATAAAAGGCAGGCTCCCTGAGGAGGTCTAGCCTGTTGTGAAAGCTAAGTACACAGAACGAAAAAGACTGAAACGCCATACATGTACGTAACAAGGCTCAAGAAAGATGAAATAACAAGGAGGAAATAAACAAAGGCCCAACTACTGACAATGGCGTCGGAGCTTCATCCTTGGAGATTCAAACTGGAATTTTCCCCCCCGTCAGTTACCCTGTGGCTACTAGCCATTTTGCAGCAACTCCCCAGAGTGACACAGTACGCATATGTGCACATGATTTTCAGCGTTATGGTGATGCTTTCGGTATGACAGAAAATGCCTGTTTTCGTGCATTTATAACCCTCAGATCACAATTTCACCTACATCATTGTTCTCAGCGAACTTTAATGGAAATCATGTCAAAAATCACCCCAAACCTTGGACTTGTCCTTTAACTTCTGAATCTGAACAATCATGTCTTTCAAGGGTTTTCATGATGAAACTGAATGCTGCCTGCTCACAATGACTCATACTCATAGCTGAAGAAAAATTACTGCAAAACCGGAACTCATGCTGCGCCAAGGGACAGCATTCACAGAAGTACTTCCCGTGTGTTTTAACAAAAGATCAGTTGCTTCAAGTTCAAGCAAACCATGTGGCAGGACAACAAAACAAAAAAAGAGCCACATTTTGTGAATCCAGAAATCTGGCTCCAGCTGGAACAATCACACCATGCAATTTCTACAGCAGCTCAGGGTAGACAGAAGTTGAGAGAAAGGTTTTAAGAGAAGTTCTGAACTGTGAGAAGGAAATGCAGTGTCACATGTGACTCTTGTGAGCAGGAAGGTCGTAGAACTTGTACCAGACATTTTACAAAATATGACATTGACAAGTGACACTGAACTGACAGACAGAATCAGACACATGGTGTATGATGAACATTTTAAACTGAAGTCTCCTTGAATTATATTGGACAGGAGGGTACAGCTACCCCCTGGGCTAAGCCAATATGGGCATCCCTGGCACTAAAGTAGAACTATCCTGTGTTCTACTACTTTTAGTTTTACTAGAATTGTTGTACATAATAGTTTCTCATTTTCTGAGTAGTGCATTGCTAGCTTCCATCAAACATATGCCCCATAACCACTATTATGACTATAGATCTTTGGTAGTGTTAAAAAAAAAATCTGATCATCTCTTGACTATTGCAGTTTGCATCAATATTTGCTTTCCACTCCAAAAGATTGGTTTATTTAGAGAGAGAGAGAGAGAGAGAGAGAGAGAGAGAGGAAAAAAGGTGTTAACTTCCTATTTTTAGTCAAATTAGTGTCCCAAATTATCACCTCATTCCACTTTCACTGTCGTTCATTTTCGGGCTGCACCTGCTGTTTCAAAGGCCCATCACTAGTGTCAGCCCCAAGAAGCAATGCTTTTCTAATTGTATGCCTGTGTTAACTTACTGAATACACATAACACAATTTATGCCTGCATCAGTCCTAAATTGGTTGTTCTCATCTTTTTCAGTGACACAGCTGACAATACAAAATGGCCAATCTGAGGGCTACAGTAGAGGAAAACTAGATCTAAAAGCTCTGCAAAATCAATCTTAAATAGAAAAAAAAATTGCTTCCCAAGGATGAACAGCATTCTAAACTCTAAGTGTGACCCAAAAGTGGAAAAAAATTGGACCTGAAAGTCAAAATGAAATTGAAAGCAATAACTTACGACACTACAACTTACAAACTCAATAGGATTAGGAAATTATCAAAAAAGCTGTTATTTTGTCCTATTGCAAGTCTTACAAAATTTCCAAATGAGCCACCTAAAGTTGGTGGTGGGTGGGTGGGGTGGGGGGTTACGCTGTCAGTATTGCAACACATCATGATGTCAAAACAAAATCACCATCACAACAGTCACGGGCTCCGTTCAACCTAAATGAGGTCAACGTATAATGGGCGCTCGTGCGTTCTACCTGCATACAGTGATACACACCGAATAAAATATTGTCAAACAATGTTTTATACAACAATTATTGCTAGTGTGGACATTACAAATCTAAATAAGTACGCATACACTTAACAATCTATTTTTGAAGGAGATAATTTTTATCCAATATAGACCACGTGAAGTCAGGTCTTCCTCTCGAGGACTTGGACGCCAAACCACAACAGACTTTTACGTTTAAAACAGCATAGAAAAAAGATTAATTAATCACTTACCCAGTGTCTAGATATGTTGTTTCTTTCCTTTTAGGTCCAGAGGAGAAACAGAACGGGTAATGCCCTAAATAGATACATCAGCCAAAAGACCCACGCTGAGCGATGCTAAAATGGACAGAGTAATCGGACACTTGCGATTCACAAACTTATACTTTCTGCCATCTTCAGCGTCTCCAAACTTTCAGATTTCATGTACCTATCACTTCACCTCGAAATATTTTCCAAAATTCAGCACAGCTGTAAGAATACAGTGGAAGGAACGTGAGAAAAACTACACCTTCGCTCACTTTCTTCTAGGAAAATGGCAGACTACTACAGTGTGACGTCACAGGAAGTAGAATTCTTTCGCGTGAATGACCCAGAGGTTTGCGTTTTAGAGCTTCTTTAGAATAAACCTATAATTCTCTTCAGACCGATATTTATCAACGATATGTATCAGCGAACACTGAAAAGAGTGTTCATCTTCAAATATCACTGAAAGATAATATATGTAGTTGTTCTGTTGTTTTGTATTTGCATAAACTTTGGCCGAACCAAACTGTCGTCTGCTACATCGCACTGGACTGTTCACAAAGTGCGCGGATTTGGTGACGCAAGATATCATTGAAACGAAGTCCGCGCTGCTATTTCTGCATTGCTCATGAGAAAAAGCGAAAGCAAATCTAGTCGTTGGGTTTCTTTTCTGTCGTAGCACAACAGCAAGTTGCTAGCAATGAAATGTCAGTCGATGGCAGGTATGCATGTTGCCCGCCATACCCGCAGCTTCGGCATCGTCTGCAGTTTACGGAGCCGGGAGGCGTGGTCGCCACACCCACACATTTCCCCCCCCCCCCCCCCCCCCCCCCCCCCCCTCCCTTTCGGCACAGGGCTTAATACCGTGAAAATCGAGGAAGACTGTCACTAATATCAGTCATAGTCTAGCGTCGCCGATTCTCAACCAATTGTCATACTCGTGAGTACTGAACGGCTGCGGTTTGACCGCTTAGCGGCGATTCATCACTCAGTCACGGTCGGTCGGTGGCGGCCACTTCCTCCACTGAACCAATGCCATGTATTGATTACGCCATAGGTCTGGTTAGTGCTCAAATAACAGTAAGTTTGTAACAGATAACCGGCCCAGATTGTATCAGGCGTTTTTCTTACCGTCCACGTCAGTTGCTTACGGAGGCTTGTTGGCTGGCTCAGCCGCTACTCACTCAGTCGTGAAGCATCTACTGACTCGGGAAACTCCACAGAAAAATCCAACAACGCAGCCCGAGTAGTCTTCCGGTCATCAGAATATGAGCATTAAAAAATAAAAATTGAAAATAAAAATGCCTCTGTATACGCCGCGGCACTGGCTCTCCAATCACGGTCCGGCAAACGTTCCTCCATCACATGTGTTCCTCTTCTCAGTGTTACTGATTGGGTCAAGTCAGTCCGGCTCAATACCCTGCTGACACCCTCAAGATTTATGTTAGTTCCTTCCCGACAGCTGCGTTCATCCTCTGACACTGACGCGTCTGTTTCAAATCCCTTCTGTCAAAACAAAGTCATCTAGCCAGCGCTCTTTTGCATATCAGTCACTGAAGGTCTTACAGTCTGGAACAAACTCTCACACAACCCGTCATCACTGTCAGGCATGCCACTAGTCCGTTTCCATCAACGCTTTCAAATCAGCTGTTTTAAAAACTCAACTTAGTTCCGTCAAATAAATATGTAATTTTTCATTCAAGGCCGGCGTGGGCCGCATAGGGATGCTAACATTTGCTGGTTCATATATGTCTGTTGAGGGTTAAATGAAACTGAAATGCCTGTGCACATGCATATTGCGCATCAGTTATTTACCCTATATGTCAGGCCGGGTTTGTGCATTATCCTGTAGTAGTCATCGTCTTTTAGTTGCCATTGCGAGGCGATCTGCAGCTGGAGATAGGGCGCTGAAGAAATGTTCATTATTATTACGCCATCACCGCAAACGAAAGTCGTTGGCCCGAAGCCGGAGACAAGGAGCTCACTTGTTTTGTTTTCAAGTTATCCGGGCTACAAACAAGTAAGTTAATTAGCGCTCGAAAGACGTCACACAAGTAAGTTGGTGTTTTACGCCCAGTCAGTCAACCATTACAGTTATACCAGGGAGAACGTCACACAAGTAAGTTGGTGTTTTACGCCCAGTCAGTCAACCATTACAGTTATACCAGGGCGAACGTCACACAAGTAAGTTGGTGTTTTACGCCCAGTCAGTCAACCATTACAGTTATACCAGGGCGAACGTCACACAAGTAAGTTGGTGTTTTACGCCCAGTCAGTCAACCATTACAGTTATACCAGGGCGAACGTCACACAAGTAAGTTGGTGTTTTACGCCCAGTCAGTCAACCATTACAGTTATACCAGGGCGAACGTCACACAAGCACAACAGTAACTTGACTCTCACCTGTATGTAGCATACGAGTAAATACACCGTACATAAACTCCACCTGAAAATCTGAAAATCAACGTTATAAACAAAATTAAAAGTTATTTTTAATGTTGCCGACAGGCTATCTGCCTCGGGTAGCCGACTGTCAGTCAGCGGAAAATCGATCTATTCATTGGCTCACCTCCCCGCCGGCGGGTGTTGCAAAACTCAACATAAAACATCAGAACATGATTTTGTTTCTGTCAGAGCTCAGGAGCTGTGTGAAAGTCGAGGTGGCCGTCCTGGGCTCCCCGTCCCTACTAGTCCGTACGGTCTCTGTGGACGTAGAGCAACACTGAACTGAACCGAACCTTGTCAGTCCCGGCCGAGCGACGAGTACTACAATATTTTCATTCTTGATACCGGCTCATCATTCAAAAGAACATTTGACGTAACCTGCGCATCGTTGCGGCAATCATACCCACAGACACACAGGCATATTCCAAAGACAAGACAAAATCAGTAAATCACAGGGCACTAGTTTACACGTTTGAAGTTATAAAGTGTCAAACAGTGCATTAAAATTAACACACACACACACACACACACACACACACACACACACACACACACACACACGTACGAACACACGCGCGCCGCCCGCGCGCGCACACACTCACACACACACACACACACACACACACACACACACACACACACACACACACACACACACACAGAGTCAGCAGCATTTCACAACACACACACACACACACACACACACACACACCACACACACACACACACACACACACACAACACACACACTTTATCAGTCGGTCATTTCGAATCAGACAAAATTACTTTCAAAAATGTTTTTAAACATTTCAGTGCTTTTGCGACGTGACGTCTTGTTATCCCTCGTCGGACCAAAAGCGGATGCTGTCTCTCGCCACGTGCGAGTCGTGCGTAATCGATAGAAATCAGCCATAAACACAGAGCTGTATTGGGTAAGCTCAGTGAGATACTAGAACACGTCATCGCGACTGCGAGTCGGCGCCAGGGGTTAGCGTTTGATTTACTCCGCGTTGTCTCGGCGAGCTGCGACCGCGTGACAGCTTCCCACTCAGTTTACTGCTTTGTGTGTATCATAAATTGATTTCACACACGCACACAGCTTCCCACTCAGTTTACTGCTTTGTGTCTATCATAAATTGATTTCACACACACACACACACACACACACACACACACACACACACACACACACACACACACACCACCACACACACACACACACACACACACACACACACACACACACACACACACTGTCTGTAGCAGAAACTGGGTATTGATATTAGTTAGGGCGGAAATACTGTGAGGACGGAGAGGAATGTTTTCAGTTTGGCTTTAAAACTGAGATGATAGGGTTGAGCATTGTCTAAGGTCTTGTGCGAGTTAATTCCATATTGTTGGAGTTTCAGAAAAAGAGCGTAGTGTATGAGACGGAGTTTGGAAATGTAGCAGTTGAGAGGTAAGCAGGACCAGAACCATTCATAGCACTGAAACACAACACACACTTTCCTAAACTCCGGGACACGATGACGTCACAGAGAGTTCCCTAGTGTACGGTGACCCTTCCACCCCTTCATAAGGAGTTCCCTGGTGTACGGTGACCCCTTCACCCCTTCATAAAGAGTTCCCTAGTGTATAGTGACCCCTGCACCCCTTCATAAGGAGTTCCCTAGTGTACGGTGACCCCTTCACCCCTTCATAAGGAGTTCCCTGGTGTACGGTGACCCCTTCACCCCTTCATAAAGAGTTCCCTAGTGTATAGTGACCCCTGCACCCCTTCATAAGGAGTTCCCTAGTGTACGGTGACCCCTTCACCCCTTCATAAAGAGTTCCCTAGTGTATAGTGACCCCTGCACCCCTTCATAAGGAGTTCCCTAGTGTATGGTAACCCTTCCACCCCTTCTTAAAGAGTTCCCTAGTCTATGGTGACCCCTCCACCCCTTCATACAGAGTTCCCTAGTGTATGGTGACCCCTCCACCCCTTCATAAAGAGTTTCCTAGTGTATGGTGACCCCTCCACCCCTTCATAAAGAGTCCCCTAGTGTATGGTGACCCCTCCACCCCTTCATACAGAGTTCCCTAGTGTATGGTGACCCCTCCACCCCTTCATAAGGAGTTCCCTGGTGTACGGTGACCCCTCCACCCCTTCATAAGGAGTTCCCTGGTGTACGGTGACCCCTGCACCCCTTCATACAGAGTTCCCTAGTGTATGGTGACCCCCCCCCCCCCCCCCTCTGCTTCATACAGAGTTCACTAGTGTATATTGACCCGTCCACCCCTTCATAAAGAGTTCCCTAGTGTATGGTGACCCCTCCACCCATTCATAAAGAGTTCCCTAGTGTACGGTGACCCCTCCATCTCTTCATAAAGAGTTCCCTAGTGTACGGTGACCCCTCCACCCCTTCATAAAGAGTTCCCTAGTGTACGGTGACCCCTCCACCCATTCATAAAGAGTTCCCTAGTGTATGGTGACCCCTCCACCCCTTCATAAAGAGTTCCCTAGTGTATGGTGACCCCTCCACCCCTTCATAAAGAGTTCCCTAGTGTACGGTGACCACCTCCACCCCTTCATAAAGAGTTCCCTAGTGTATGGTGACCACCTCCACCCCTTCATAAAGAGTTCCCTAGTGTACGGTGACCCCTCCACCCCTTCATAAAGAGTTTCCTAGTGTATGGTGACCCCTCCACCCCTTCATAAAGAGTTCCCTAGTGTATGGTGACCCCTCCACCCCTTCATAAGGCACCAGAGCAGCTACGTATGAGACTATAAACCGAGGTCCCTCCGTGTGCATACGCATGCGAAAAGATCCCATACGGACGTTAAAGATCCTGTAGTCCATGTCAGAGTTCGGTGGGCTATGGAAACACCCAAATAACCCGGCAGGCACTAAAAATGACAGTAATGGCCAGCTTTGTGGCTGTTGGTCATTAACAGAAGAAGAAGAAGAAGAAACACAGCGGAGTAGGTGGCAAGTAAAGCACAGAATGCATTTTAAAATGGACAAATCTCGATCGGCCCTCCCCCAACGACTTTAGGTAATGATACCGAGCGCTGATGTTTCTCGCTGACCGGAAGTAAGGCACCCCAGGTGGCCGGGCACTGTGCTCTGTGCTCTGTGACAACAGACCTGTAGTAACAAGGCCCACTCTCACGGCTACCCCCTTGCTGCCATGATTATGTCTACCCCCCCCCCCCCCACTCCCCGCTTTGCATGGTGGGTAAATAAACGACAGTGTGGCCGCGATCACAGCGGTCAGTCAATCAGTGCATCCATTCATCTGCCCAGCGGACAAGCAGAGACCTCGTCGATATACTTACGTAAATTAACTCGGGCAACCCGCTTGCAAACGGAGCGCTTTCAGCCACAGAGCAACAGCCGGCAAACTGACAGACTCCCAACGGTCAGTCATCCATTGGAGGAGAAACTGACAGACTTCCAACGGTCAATAATCAACAGTAGGATAAACTGACACACTCCCAACGGTCAATCATCCATTGGAGGAGAAACTGACAGACTCCCAACGGTCAGTCATCCATTGGAGGAGAAACTGACAGACTTCCAACGGTCAATAATCAACAGTAGGATAAACTGACACACTCCCAACGGTCAATCATCCATTGGAGGAGAAACTGACAGACTCCCAACGGTCAGTCATCCATTGGAGGAGAAACTGACAGACTTCCAACGGTCAATAATCAACAGTAGGATAAACTGACACACTCCCAACGGTCAATCATCCATTGGAGGAGAAACTGACAGACTCCCAACGGTCAGTCATCCATTGGAGGAGAAACTGACAGACTTCCCAACGGTCAATCCAATCAACATTGGAGGAGAAACTGACAGACTCCCAACGGTCAATCATCCATTGGAGGAGAAACTGACAGACTTCCAACGGTCAATCATCCATTGGAGGAGAAACTGACAGACTCCCAACGGTCAATCATCCATTGGAGGAGAAACTGACAGACTTCCAACGGTCAATCATCCATTGGAGGAGAAACTGACAGACTCCCAACGGTCAATCATCCATTGGAGGAAAACTGACAGACTTCCAACGGTCAATCATCCATTGGAGGAGAAACTGACAGACTTCCAACGGTCAATCATCAACAGCGGATAAACTGACAGACTCCAACGGTCAATCATCCATTGGAGGAGAAACTGACAGACTCCCAACGGTCAATCATCCATTGGAGGAGAAACTGACAGACTCCTAACGGTCAATCATCCATTGGAGGAGAAACTGACAGACTCCCAACGGCCACTCACCTACTGGAGGAGAAACTGACAGACTTCCAACGGCCACTCACCTACTGGAGGGGAAACTGACGGACTTCCAACGGTCAATACCATTGGAGAGATACAACCCCACGGTCACTACTACTGGAGGGAATGAAGACTCAACGGCCACTCACCTACTGGAGGGGAAACTGACGGACTTCCAACGGCCACTCACCTACTGGAGGGGAAACTGACGGACTTCCAACGGTCAGTCATTAAGAGGAAGATACATTAATGATAATGATGATGGTGATGATGATAATAATAATGATAAAAATGAACACGCACCGAGTAGCCCTAAGCATTTGACAACGGCTGCTAGCAGACAACAACGTCTACTACTATCTACACAAAAAATGACGTTCATATTAGAAAAGTACTGCACAGTTTGTGCCAGTGGAAGTCCATAAGTGGACGATAAACTAACACACCTAATCCCAACGGTCATTCATCAGTTGGAGGATAAATGGACAGAATTACAACACACACACACACACACACACACACACACGCACGCACGCACGCACGCACGCACGCACGCACGCACGCACGCACGCACGCACGCACGCACGCACGCACGCACGCACGCACGCACGCACGCACGCACGCACACTCACACTCACACTCACACCCACACTCACACCCACACTCACACCACACACGCACGCACGCACGCACGCACACACACGCACACCACATCACGCACGCACGCACACTCACCCCCCCCCCCCCCCCCCCCCCACACACACACACACGGCAGTGATGGAAGCTAGTCGTTATATTTCAAAGGTGCGCGTGACAGTGGTAAATCGAGTGCCTATGGGTAAGAAAACAGAGTAAACAATTACGCTATCCAGCCAGTGCGTTAGGCAAGTACGCCCATCTCGTATCGTAAATCTTTATTTCCAAGTTTCACTGTGTGATCCAGTTTCACCAGAACCATTTTATCATTTCAGGCTCGCTGAAAGTAAGTAAACATGGTGCTTAACGTCCACAGAAACCATACGGCTTATTAGGGACGGGGAGAAGGGGGTATGGAGGTGGATAAGTAAGTAAACATGGTGCTTAACGTCCACAGAAACCATACGGCTTATTAGGGACGGGGAGAAGGGGGTATGGAGGTGGATAAGTAAGTAAACATGGTGCTTAACGTCCACAGAAACCATAAGGCTTATTAGGGACGGGGAGAAGGGGGTAGGGAGGTGGATAAGTAAGTAAACATGGTGCTTAACGTCCACAGAAACCATAAGGCTTATTAGGAACGGGGAGAAGCGGGGTATGGAGGTGGATAAGTAAGTAAACATGGTGCTTAACGTCCACAGAAACCATAAGGCTTATTAGGAACGGGGAGAAGCGGGGGAGGGCGTATGGAAGTGTAAGTAAACATGGTACTTAAGGTCCACAGAAACCATACGGCTTATTAGGGACGGGGAGAAGAGGGGGGAGAGGCGGGGGGGGGGGGGGGGGGGGGGGGGGGGGGGCGGGAGGGGGGAAGAGGGAGATCATATACCTATTACTACACTGTCATCACCAGAATGACTCCTGCATTAAGATGGGCAGCGATGAGAGCCATTTTAACGTTTCATTAACTGTGAGGGACAAAGTCACAAGACTGTCCACAAACCACCTTTTTGAAGAGAAAGGAGAGCCGAAACGATTTCGAGTCGAGGCCCTTCTGCTTACCAGCCTAACGCCGTACCGCTGGGCCAAACGGGTTCACTGTTTTAAGCAAGTAAACTTGGTGCTTAGCGTCCACAGAAACCATAAGGCTTATTAGGGACGGGGAGAAGAACATGGTGCTTAACGTCCATAGAAACCATAAGGCTTATTAGGGACGGGGAGAAGTGGGGAAGGGGGTATGGAGGTGGGGGAATAGGTCCTTCCCCTACTGTTTGTTCTGACAAGCGAAGTAATGCGATCACAGTTACAACATGTATGTGTGATTTTAGGGGATAGGAGTTTTAAATAAATACAGTAAATTATTTTAAACGTTTTTTGTTTTGTTTTTTGGAGGGGGGGGGGGGGGGGGGAGAGAGAGGGATCTGGATCCGGTGTAAGTTGGTTTTCTATTCCTCCCCTTGTATACGTTTCTGTTTCAGAGGTATATTTATCATCATTCAGTCAATCTCAAACATCTGTATAAGGGTATCATGCATTAACCTTGTTTTCATAAAATATCGAAACAGTTCTATAAAAGAATTAAACTACACTGTGCTTAACACGCGTTTGTGGTGTTTAAATGTTATAAATATCATTGAACATTGACATTGCTTAGCAATAGAACAAGGTGATGTGTCTATACGGTGTGTGTGTGTGTGTGTGTGTGTGTGTGTGTGTGTGTGTGTGTGTGTGTGTGTGTGTGTGTGTGTTGTGTGTGTGTGTGTGGTGTGTGTGTGTGTGGTGTGTGGGTGTGTGTGTGGGGTGTGTGTGTGTGGTGTGTGTGTGTGTGTGTGTGGAGTTGTGTGGTGTGTGGGTGTGTGTGGTGTGGTGTGGTGTGTGTGTGTGTGTGTGGGGTGTGTGTGGTTGTGTGTGTGTGTGGGGGTGTGTGTGGTGTGTGTGTGTGGTGTGTGTGTATGTGTGTGGTGTGGTCGTGTGTGTGACGGGTGTTGTGTGTGTGTGTGTGTGGTTGTGTGTGTGTGTGTGTGTGTTGTGTGTGTGTGTGTGTGTGTGTGTGTGTGTGTGTGTGTGTGTTGTGTGTGTGTGTGTGTGTGTGTGTGTGTGTGTGGTGTGTGTGTGGGTGTGTGTGTTGGGTGGTGTGTGAGTTGGTGTGTGTGTGTGTGTGTGTGTGTGTGTGTGTGTGTGTGTGTGTGTGTGGGTGTGTGTTGGTGTGTGGTGTGTGTGTGTGTGTGTGTGTGTGTGTGGGTGTGTGTGGTGTGTGTGTTGTGTGTCGGTGTGTGTGTGTGTGTGTGTGTGTTGTGTGTGTGTGTTTGTGTGTGTGTGTGTGTGTGTGTGTGTTGTGTGTGTGTGGTGTGTGACGGTGGTGTGTGTGTGTGTGTGGTGTGTGTGCGTGTGATGTGTGTGATGTGGTGTGTGTGTGTGGTGTGTGTTGTGTGTGTGTGTGGTGTGTGTGTGTGTGTGTGTGGTTTTGTGTGTGGTGTGGATGTGTGGTGTGTGTGTGTGTGGTGTGTGGTGTGTGTGTGTGTGTGTGTGTGTGAGGTTTGTGTTGATGTGATGTGCGTATGTGTGTTGTGAGTGCATGGTGTGATGTGTGGTGTAGAGTGTAAGTGTCTGTGAGTGCTGTGTGGTGCTCGAGGTGTGTGTGTGTGTGTGTGTGGTGTGTGTGTGTGTGTGTGTGTGTGTGTGTGTGTGTGTGTGTGTGTGTGTGTGTGTGGTGTGCGTGTATGTGAGTGTGTGTGTATGTGCGTATGTGTGTGGTGCGTGCATGCGCGCGAGTGTGTGCGTAAGTGCGTAAGTGCGCGTGCGGGTGTGCGTGCGTGCGTGCGAGCGTGTGGTGTGTGTGTGTGTGTGGTGTGGTGTGTGTGTGTGTGTGTGGTGTGTGTGTGTGGTGTGTGTGTGTGTGGTGTGTGTGTGTGTGTGTGTGGTGTGGTGTGTGTGTGTGTGTGTGTGTGATGTGAGTATGTGTGTGTGTGTGTGATGTGGGTGTGTGTGGTGGTGTGTATGTGGTGGTGCGGTGTGTGTGTGGTGTGTGGGTGCGGCGTGTGTGTGTGTGTGTGTGTGTGGTGTGTGTGTGTGTGTGTTGTGTGTGTGTGTGTGATGTGTGTGTGTGCGTGTGTGTGTGTGTGTGTGTGTGGTGTGTGTGTGTGTGTGGTGTGGTGTGTGTGTGTGTTGTGACGGTGATGTGTGTGGTGTGTGGTGTGTGTGTGTGTGTGGTGTGTGTGTGTGGTGGTGTGTGTGTGTGTGTGGTGTGTGTGTGTGTGGTGGTGTGTGTGTGTGGTGTGTGTGTGTGTGTGTGTGTGTGACGTTGGCATGTGGTGTATGTGCGTATGTGCTCGGTGTGTTGACCCCCTCCCACACTGACAACGCAATTCCGTAAGTGCAGTAATGCGGCAGTGCGGGTAGTGACAGTGCGTACGTGCGACGTGTGTCTGTGTGCAAGCATTCAGCTCAGCCTGACTGTGTGTTGGTGTGTGTGTGTGTGTGTGTTGTGTTGTGGTGTGGTGTGTGTGTGTGTGTTGTGAGTGGGTGATGTGCGTATGTGTGTGTGTGCTGCAGCGCGGTGTGGTGCTAAGTGCGTAAGTGCGGCGTGCGGTGTGCGTGGTGCGTGCAGGTTGGTGGGGTGTGGTTTGTGTGTGGTGTGTGTGTTGTGTGTGTGTGTGGTGTGTGGTTGTGTGGTGTGTGTGTGTGGTGTTGTGGTGTGGTGTATGTGGTAGTGTGTGTGTGCGTGCATGCGCGCGTGTGGGTGTGCGTTGCGGTGCGGTGGTGCGTGCGTGCGGGTGGTGGGTGTGGTGTGTGTGTGTGTGTGTGTGTGTGTGTGTGTGTTGTGTGTGTGTGTGTTGGTGTGTGTGTGGTGTGGTGTGTGTGTGTGTGTGTTGGTGTGTGGTGTGGTGTGTGGTGTGTTGCATGCTGCGCGCGTATCACCTTGGAAAGTGACCCCCCCCTCCACACACCACACACACACACACACACACAACCACACACACACACACACAACACACACACACACACAAACACACACAACCACACATACACACGACACATACCAACATACTCCCCCCCCCCCCCCACACACACACAACAAAGTGTACAGATATCTCACCTTGTTCTGTTGCTAAGCAATATCAACGCCTACACGCCGAAAGCTCAGCGAGGTCTTGGTGAGCTGTGCAAGTTCCTGAGCGGCCAGAGGACCAAGGGCCTGTGCTGCGGCTGTAATCGCCGTGCTCCGTTGGTGTCTCCCAGGGCTCTGC
>JABMCL010003296.1:172500-175000 GCA_018857735.1 Alviniconcha marisindica | reverse complement strand
TGTGTGTGCGTGGGTGCGTGCGTGCGTGCGTGTGTGTGTGTGCGTGCGTGTGTGTGCGTGTGTCAGTGTGTGTGTGTGCGCGTGCGTGGGTGCGTGCGTGTGTGTGTGCGTGTGCGTGTGCGTGCGTGCGTGCGTGCGTGCATGTGTGTGTGTGTGTGAGCCATAGTGTTGCGAAACGACGAGCTGCCTCAGTCTTTACCTAATGCCCCTTTCCACTTGAGCGAGTCAATGTTGGCAGACGGCAGCGGCCTTCCGAACGCTTCCCGCCCGGCCCCGGCCTCGTCCCGCAGCCCACAGCCCACAGCTCCAACTGCCCGACAGCTGGACGGCGCAGCTCCGGTCGATACAGCCGCGGGAAGGCCGCCGAGGCACCGACACACACTCCGAACATCGCTTTTCGGCACCTTCCTCCAAACTCTGCCAGAACTGGTTACGCCACTGAAGGGGCACTCTTTATCTCCGTGCAGCTGTCCGCCAACGCTGTCAGCGCCCTCCCGAAGGTCTGAGTACTGATAAGACCGTGGAAGCAACATAGCGCCCACAGCTCAGGAGCTGTGTGAGAGTCGAGGTGGCCGTCCTGGGCTTTCCGTCCTAACGAGCCTTACGGTTTCTGTGGACGTGAAGCAACATTCAACCGTGCTTAGGCATTGGTCTCAGCCTGTCCCTAATATGTCAACCGACATCCGAGGACATTAAGCAACACTACCTACCTACCTACCATAGCGCCCCGAGTTCAGGCGCTGTGTGAGAGTCGAGGTGGCCGTCCTGGGCTGTCCGTCCTAACGAGCCTTCTGGTTTCCGTGGACGTAAAGCTATATTGAACCATGCTTCGGCATTGGTCTCAGCTTGTCCCTAATATGTCAACCGACATCCGAGGACTATAAGCAACACAACAGCAGCAAGATAGCGCCCAAGCTAAGAGTCCAGGCGAAATCAAGAGGAGGGACTGAGGTGAGCTGGACTAGCTCTCACGAAGTTAGACTTTCATTTGCGGGTCCAGGCGAGATCAAGAGGAGGGGGGGGGGGGGGGGGGGGGTGCTGGACTCTCAAGACAGCCTAGAAGAAATCAAGAGCAAGGAGGTGGAGCTGGGCTCAGAAAGCTGGACTTCATTTACTTCAGTTGTTCC
Source organism: Alviniconcha marisindica (assembly GCA_018857735.1). Lineage (NCBI taxonomy): Eukaryota > Metazoa > Mollusca > Gastropoda > Provannidae > Alviniconcha > Alviniconcha marisindica. Next base: position 173,873 of record JABMCL010003296.1, on the reverse strand, counting down.
TCGACAGCTGTGCTACGGACTTTGTCCTTGTGACTCTGCTCCGCACAGCAGTTGAAGCAGCAATTAGCGGCGTACGCTAGTTGCTGCGCAATGGCGAGGTCCCCGCTGCCTTAACATAGTTGTTGTTCTGGCGGCGGTCCACGGCCTCCTCGGTCTTCCGGGTCGGAGCGCGCGGTCGAGCCTTCATTCTTTCTCCCCCGCCCCCCCCCCCCCTCCCACCCTCCATCCCCGTCCCTAATAAGCCACCTCGCTTCTGTGGACGTAAAGCAACATGTTTATTTATTTAGCGCCCAAGCGCCCACGTAAACACGAGAGGAATCCGCTCTGGGTTAAAAAAGAAAAGAAAAATGTCTCCGTCTCGAGTCAAACGATTGGGTTTTATTTGTGTGCTGGCGTAAGCAAGGTGGTCAGTTACAAAAGAAACGTCTGATACAAGTTGAGCTGTCTTTTACAAACTGACTGCCGTTGGAGCATCATCGAAAAACTGTTCGTTAGCTGAGTTTTTTTTTCGAGACCTACGGCGTAATCAACTGTGGCAGTGGCTGGAAGAAGGATGTAAACCAGTGCTTGGAGTTTGGCAGCGACAGCGGGGAGGGGCCGCAACCCCAGTTCAGTTCACGACGTCATCTATGCACTCGGGAAAGCCCATAATCATGCGTCGCTCAGATGTTTCCCCCGAACGCCAAGCACTGATTTACGACATCCTTCCTTCAACCACGGCCGTATTTAGTTACGCCATAGGGTCCAGAAAACTGTCATCTAAGGAGCAGTTTTTTGTTGGTGCTCAAACAATGGTAAGTTTATTACAACAACTCAAATAAAACAAGGCGTATCATTTATAGCCGCCAACAAAGTTTACACCAGCACAAATAAAACCACAATCGTTTGAATCGAGACGGAACTCTTCTCTTTTTTTTTACCCAGGGTGGATGCACCTCATGTTTACGTGCGTGCTTGGGCGCTAGGTTGCTTCCACAGTCATATTAGTACCCGAACCTTTCGGAGGGCGCTGACCGCGTCGCTGGACAGCTGCGGGGAGATAAAGAGGGCCCCTTCAGTGGCGTAACTAAATCTGGCAGAGTTTGGAGGAAGTGCCGAAAGCGATGCTCGGAGTGTGATGTTTCCCCTTCGAAACGTTGCCTTGGAAACAGTTCCAATGTCCGTGTGATTGACGGTGCCCCATTCTCGTGCTCTCCGCCCCTTTCCCGATTTATTTTGCAACGTTTTTGTTTTGATAGATGCTGAACCAAACAAGTTATTTGAAAGCGTTGGAACTTCAAAAACGACAAGAAGCAAGTAATTAGTTGTTGAGACACTGACGTCTGGAGGACCTTAAAAGAGAGTAAAATCAGCAACAAAATGAAAAGCAAACA